>JAITYT010000205.1:939132-949347 GCA_025433975.1 Liostenogaster flavolineata | reverse complement strand
CCTCCCTTTCGTAGTTGAAAAAAAGGGAAGAAAAACTCTCGATTTTTATCCTAAAAATTGCCTTTCCAAAGAGACAGACAAAAGGGGAAAAAAGTTGGGAAAGAGGAAGAAAATCTTTCGATCGTAAGAATTTCTTGGTAACGATTTTAGCGGAACGTCGATAGCGTCGATTCGATCGATCGTACGAAGATCGATTACGGTACGATTTCGAGTGAATGGAAAGAGATCGTTGACGTAGTGATCAAACCTCGACCTCTCTCTTTCTCTCTCTCTTTTTCTGGTTAGAGGAGAGAAGGAAATACGCGAAGCCGCGCCCGTTCGGTGGGAATCGATCGATGAAGAAGCATCGAAAGGACGACTCCTTAATTTTCTTCGATGAAAGGCTTTGCCAGTCGCGGCTGGAGCTTTAATTTCAGAGAGTGAATTTGAATGCTGCCTTTGTCTTCGATACGCGCAATGGCGTCTGCGGGAAAGGCAGAGTAAGAATAGTAAGAACAGACAGAAGAAGAGGAAAAAATAAATAAAAGAAGAGAAAAAGTAGTAGAAAAAGTAAAGGGAAAAAAGAAGAGAAGAAACACACACACACACAGAGAAAGATAGAGAGAAGAAAATAAGAGCAAAATCTGCAGTAAAAGTGAAAGCGAACGAAGAGTAAGAAAAATACGCGAAGGATCGAGAGGAGGAGGGAAACTACAAGGTGAAGAAGAGCGCGAGGGATCGGAAAAGGGATCGCTGAGTAGGAAAAGAAAGGGGGAAAACAGCGGACGGAGACGGGCTGAAGTTTCGGGCTTAGCGCGAAAGGTTTCGAGAAACGAGCTGGAAAACTCTTCTGGATTTCCTCCTGGACTTTTATGGAGAATGACGACGACGGTGTCGACGGTTTGAAAGGGTACGAAAGGGCGCATAATGAGTAGGACAAGCCGAGGTATAAGCCGAGGTATTCGAGAGCCATCTCTTCGTTTCGATTCGCGAACGTCTCGTTACCTTTATCACCGAGAAGAAGACGTAACAGCTCCGATCGTTTAACCTCTTAACCGTGTATGACGACATTTTTCGTCATGCCCGAAAGACTACCGATTCTTCGAATGTTGAAAATATTTGATTTATGTATCGAATAATGTAAAATTTCTTCCAGAAATACGGACGGTTACTTATCAAGGGTGATAAAGTAAACACAATTTCGCTGCTCCGCCAACAAAAGATTAAAACATTTTCTTTATTCGTCAACTATTTACACTATTTACATACTTATACTTTACCTGTGAACGAAAGAAACGACAATTAATCTTCACTCTTACCTATCTTTACGCTTCTATTTTTAATCTATCCAAATCTGTCTTAATCTCGAGCACTCTTCTTCTGAACTTTCTAATTTGATCGTCGTCTCCGCGAGAAGCGCGATCGATTCTAACCTAAAGGAAGTCCACTTTCTTTACATTTATATATAAAGAAAAAAATTTTTTTATATTTCTCTTATCACGCAGTCCCTAGTGTGAAACGAGTTTCACTAAATTTTATTCCCCGGTTAAGAGGTTAATCGATCGTCGCGCCACGATTCAGCTAAAAATCCATCGAAGAAAATCGAAAGGATCGCGTGGACGCGCGTACGGTCGGCTCAAGAGGAGAAAGAGGAGAAAAAAGAGGAACGAGAAGCGCGAGGCGTCGTTAGAGCGAGAGAAAAAGGAGATTAGAGAGAGAAAATATTACGAAGAGCACCCCAACGCGAAGGATTTCGCAAACGGTGTTGCGAAAATCCTCTCCTCGGTAAGAGCATTTTCGATGGTTCCTCCAAGGGGAGCAGCGAGCCGTCGTTGTCGTCTCCCTCCCTCCTCCTTCCCTTTAGCCGTACAAGCTTGAACGAAAGGGTCGAATTTCGCGGTTCGATCGAGCCGCCGTGGAAAATCTACGAACGGCGCATCGTCCATCTTATCGTTTATGAAGCCTGGGTTTGGTCGTTGGAGGCCGGGGATTTCCCGAATCGATCTGCCAAGGGCGACGAACCGTCCAATCGTTTAGAGTCGAGTTCGAACGATAGAATCGATAAAATCGACGCGTTTCTCCTTCGATTTTGACGATTTCCTAGCGTCGCTATTCCCGACCGATGAAAATCCCGCGTTCCCTCGCCAATCGGTCGCGTAAATCCTCTCCAGAGAGTTCGAAGGATTCTTCGGCGCGGTTTAAATCCGTCGGTACGGTCGCACGAAGCTTCTCTCAAAGACGAATCGCATGGACGTGCGATGGATGGATCGTGGCGCGTTTCGACTATCGAAAATTTCGTTATTGGAAGGATTGCCGCGTGGAAAGGGGTGGAAGAGGGTGGAAGGGGGTCGCTGGTGACACGAGTAAAGGTAACAAAGCGTCTCGATCGTCTTTCGTTCGCTTTCGGCTGAAACGCGACCGAGAAACGACGAGTCATCGTTTAGCTCGCGTCTTTCAGCCGTCGTCTCTCTCTCTCTCTCCCATATCTCGAGAAAGAGAACGTCAACGCACGCCGGAAGGACGAGGATCCCTTAATCGTCCGTGAAGAAGGCACGTAAGGGAAGAGCGCGTACTTTCCTCGGTTGCTCGAAAGAAAAAGACAGAACCCGCGTTGGTACGAGGCACCAGCCTCCTCCTGGGCGATACTTCAACGCGTCACTTTATTTCCGGTTGTCTCGAGAGGAACGTCGAACGCTTGCCGTGAAAAAGAAGGCGACTGGAGAGCAAGGGGAGGAAAGAAAGACGAACGACGCGACTGTAGCAACGCGACCGAAGATAGATAGACGAGCTGCGGTTGTGCTGGTGAGGAGGAGGAGAAGGAGGAGGAGGAAAAGTAGGAGGAAAGGAAGACAACGATAAGAAACAACGCGACGAGGCCGAACGAAGAGAAAATCGAGGCGACAGCCGGTCGTCGAGTCGTCCTACTCCTCCTTGCTTGAAAAAGTCGACTTTAAACTGCTGGATTTTCCAAACTTTTAAGCGTCGTCCTACGCGGGGCGCCACGCGGCAGCCTTTTCGCCTTTGAAATATCGCGAGACAACGGTCGTATCTTCGCGCTGTCTTTGCCACTTCGTACTTTCGACAGTTTGGACGGTGTCGACAGTGGCGAGTAATCTCGTATCTTCCTTCACGATTTGGCGAAAGTCGATGGTTTCGGGCGCATCCTTGCCCCCGATGACCCTTGCTTCTGTCGGCTTATCGATAATTCGCAAGTTCGACGGACCGAAAGCGCTTATCCAAATCCTGCGGAGGACTTCGAAACTTTGGTAATGACGTCGACGACAACGATCACGACGTCAACGGTCGTCGCCGCGATGGCAATATAAATATTAAAAATTCGACCCAGATAGTATTAGTTGTACGTTCCTTCGTCGCCATTTCAATTGATGAAATTTTAAAAAAGTGTCAACGATTACGACGACAACGATGATCGTCGCGATGGCAACAAGAATATTAAAAATTCGACCTAGACGATAGATGATTTCCCTTGGTCGCCATTTAAATCGTAATGGTAATAAGAACATCATAAATTCGACCCAGACAAAATAGATGATGTTCCTTCGTCGCCAATTAAATTGTCGAAATTTTGAAAAAGTATCAACGATCACGACGACAACGATGATCGTCGCGATGGCAACAAGAATATTAAAAATTCGACCCAGACGATAGATGATTTCCCTTGGTCGCCATTTAAATTGTCGAAATATTAGAAAAATGTCAATGACCACGACGGCAAGGATGAAAATCGTAATGGTAATAAGAACATTATAAATTTGACCCAGATAATAAATGTGATGTCCCTTCGTCGCCATTTAAATCGACAAAATTTTAAAAAAATGTCAACGATTACGACGACGATCGTCGCTATGGCAACAAGAATATTAAAAATTCAATCTAGATAATAGACGATTTCCCTTGGTCGCCATTTAAATCATCGAAATATTAGAAAAGTACCAACGACCACGACGACCACCGATGATCGTCTTGATGGGAATTTTCCTTTCGTCGCCATGGAAATGGTAGAAATTGTAGAACAGAAATCGAAGCTTTCTCGTTGCCACCGCACTTATTCGAAAGAACAATCGCACGTAAATGGATTCTTACGGGCGAGACAACGAGGCTGACTTCGCGGAGGCGTCGTAAAGCCCGAAGGACTCCTCTTTCCGTCGCTCGAACGAGCTTCTCTCGTCGAAAACGCGAATCATTACGCGGAAGGAAATTTTACGAAGGATTCGCGAATTTTAAGGAAGAGAAGATCGTTCTCTCCGGTCGTAAAACATTCATCGGTCCGCGATTCGTCGAGGAACGACGACCATTTCGTGCGTCTCGTGGATATCTAGCGCGTGGGATATCGTTTGGAAATTCTGCTTCGTATAATCGTCGGGATAGGAAAAGTCGCTCGTCAGGACGATCGCGACGCGATATTTTTCGCTAATGAATCTTCGTCGTGAAATTTCCGAAAAAGATCGTTTTCGTCTTTATCGAGTCGCGCTGGATTAAAAAAAAAAGAAAAATAAAAAATTGAAAGACAATAAAGAACGGCACGAAGACCGACGAGATAATTCCGTCCTCTTGGGAGGTAATCGAGTAAATTCCCGATGGTTAATCAACGAAAATGAAACGCGGAGACATTGCAAAGGGGAAAAAGGAGACAGATAGAGTCTACCTTCTCCTCTTCCTCTTTCTTCTCGTTTCCTCTTTCTCTGATTCTCGATTACTCGGAAGAAGGAGCGAACATCGATTGAAATCATAACGGAACGAAGGTGCGATGGCGAGAGAATCGCAAGAGAAAGAAGAACGGAAGATAAGAAAGGAAGAGACCAAGAGTGAAGAACGCGAGAGAGAAAGAGAAGTGCATGGGTTTCGCGTCTGGCACAAACGGTTCGTGAAAACGAGTTGAGAAACTCCCTCCATGGGAGTTTGGAAGCTGCTCTTTCCTCGGGGTAGGACGACGTCGAGAGCCCGAAGGGGGGCGCGAAACGAGGGTAACGAGGCCTGTAACCGAATTTCAAATCGCCCGCTTCCACGACAATCCTTCCGGCGTACCGTGCAATCCCATTCTCACCAAGTGAAGCGAGAGATTATGTATTGAACCGTCGGTCTTCCTCGTTGGACGAAGAAGTGCCACTGATTGCCTGAATTTCATCCTGGAGGAAGGAAAGAAGAGGGAGAAAGAAATACCGAAAGAAAGACGGAAAGTAAGACGGATGAA
Organism: Liostenogaster flavolineata; assembly: GCA_025433975.1. Taxonomy (NCBI): domain Eukaryota; kingdom Metazoa; phylum Arthropoda; class Insecta; order Hymenoptera; family Vespidae; genus Liostenogaster; species Liostenogaster flavolineata. Next base: position 944,156 of record JAITYT010000205.1, on the reverse strand, counting down.
GAAGGCAGCGACGAATGGAAGGGAAAATCAATGAAAGAAAGAGAAGGAGAGAGAGAGAGAGAAGATCTATCGGAGACAAATAAACGAAAAGAGAGAGATGGATAGAAAGAAGCGGAGGATGGTCCGTCGTTACGACAAAAGAGGGCGAGATATAAAGAGACGAACCAGAAAAGAGAGAGAGAGAAAGATTGAAAAACGAAGGAAAGGAAGAAGGACGAGCGTATTATACCGTAGGATTTCCTGTAAAAGCGTAGGACGGCTCGTTTGTACCGTTTGTTTCTACGAGGTGAGACCTCGTAGATACGATTGAACGTATGCCGATGGTGGAACGTTTCGCACGAGCGACCGTCGAGGGAAAAGCTTTTCGCTCTCTTATACGTGTAAGAGGATCTTCGTTTGCGTGAGCTCACTTCTTCGCGAAGACGCCGCCGCCTCCGAGACGTTTCACGTCGGTCTTCGATTCTCCACGATATCGATGACAATGAGGCAGGTACCGTGTATTTGCACCGGATGAAAGGTGGATCTCTTATCTTCGCGAGCTTTCGATTCGACCTTCGAATCGCGAGAGCTCGCGAATACGCGTACGTGCGCGCGTTGTTTATCGTCTTTCGAATGGAGCTCCTTGTTTCGCGGAAAGGAACGGACGCCGATTGCCTCCGTTAGTTCCGATCGTGATTAATTAACTTGTCGTATTAATTAGCGACGTATTTGGAAGAATTATCGCGAAACGATTTGAGGGATTATCTCGAGTATCCGTGAGGGACGATTTATAAATAAAAAGGCGTCGCATTCTCGTTCGTATCATCGATTAAAACAAATTTATGCATTTAAGTTAATTGTTAAATCTCAAAAATATTTTGGGAGACGTCGTACGAACTAAAGAATTTACTGGGTTTTTTTTCGGATGAACAGCGTCAAGCTGTCAACCTTGAAACACAGATTGTTTCTTAATATTTCTCGAATAACGTTTCAAAAAAGACTATCTCGAGTATCCGTGAGGGACGTATTACGAAGGGACGACGCGTGTTATAAATAAAAAGGCGTCGTAGTCTCGTTCGTCCCATCGATTAAAGCGTATTTATGTATTTAAGCTAATTATTAAATCTGGAAAATACTTGAAGAGACGTCGACTAAAGGACTTACTGTTTTTTCTCGATGAAAGGCGTCAACTATCACTTGACTTTCTCAATATCTCTCGAACAACGTTCCAAAGATTTCCTCCTATTCAACGATATCACGATCCTCGACGGACGAACTGGAGAGGAAAAAAGAAGAGACGAGAATCGAACGCTCGAGGAAGAGGACTGGCGACTTTTCGGGAAGCACCAGAATTTTTCTATTATTTTTATCGCCTCGAAGGCGGTGTCGTTCACTCTTGAATTACGATGATAAGGTTCACCGGCGTGGAACGCGATGATTTATGAACGCTCGAGGTGCGTCTACATGAATTTTTCTAGGCACGTTCGTAGCATCTGTTCCAACGACATAGACGACGACGACGACGACGACGAACGCGTTGTTTCGACAAAAAAAAAGTGAAAAAAAGAAGGGGAAGAAGAAGAAGAAGAAGAAAAGAAAGTCGTAAGAGAGAGAAAGAGAAAAGAGAGACGCGAATCGCAGTGTTCATCGGAGATCTTCGACTTGGAGAAGAAAGACGAGGCGAGAAGGAAACGAAGCGGAGGACAAGACAGGGAAAAGGAGGCTGCTTTTACAGGGGCGCGCATTTCGAAACACGTTCGGGCCGTTTGTTTTCGCGTAAAACACTCCCGTTGACGACCGCCGTTTCCTCTTCGTGCCGTCGGTGAACGACGTCTCGAGACGAGGGTGGAAAACACCGTCGTAGAGACGCGGTCTGTCGATCTCACCCACGCCGTCCCCGTTCGTTTACTTATTTATATATTCAATGGGTCTGGGTAACGCTGCTCCGCGAAACGCGCGCTTATCGGCGAGGAAAGGAGCAAAGGGAGGAAATACCGAGGAGAAAAGGGCGCCACGAGCAAAGCTCACGTTCAAGCAAGAGTCTTTCTTTCCTTCCTCGACCGGTCGGTTGCTTCGAGATCGGCAGAAACGTCCGCATTTCCAGCCAATCCTTCGTCCCTCCACGACTCGTTCGTCTTCCCTCTCGCGTCGAATTTTGCCGCACGAATTCGTTTTTAGATTATTAGTCGAGATGGATAAAATAGCCAAGCTGTTTTAATTTTTGTTTAATGCATGTGTGCGATACATCGAACTTCCCTGCAATCTCGAGTCTTGTTCTTCCATTTCTAAATTGCAATTAAACCGAAAATAAATAACTAATCGAAAGAATTGTTTTATTAAATTAAAAGTGGGAGTTGAAACGACAAGAAAACGATATAGGTTAGGTGCTTTGAACACGGTGACGAAACGAAAGAACGTGCTAAGACCATCGGTTGACAAAATCCACAATCTCTTAGTTGCCAACCCAATATCAGCCCTTTGAGCTCCGAACCATTCTGGAGATGATTATACTTGGTCCGAGATTAAGACCACGAGTCAGACTCGTTATATTCATGTTTGGCATGGAATTGAAGAACGAGTCAGACTCGTGAAAGTAGTGGAAGGCCTTAAGCGGAAAGATGGAAGTGTTTGGAGGCGCGTAGGACGCGGCGAAAGTTTCGTACGGACGAAACTTTTGCAAGGGACACGTAGATGCGTGCGTAGATAGGCGGGCAGCTATGTGGGTGCAATTTAACGCGGCGCACAGGGCTACGACGTACACGTAATTCCTGATAAAAGTTATTTCGAGCGCGGTTAATTACGCTGGTAGCGGACTAAGAGGTGGTGGACCGGGAAGAAGAAGAGGAGAAGAGTATCAAGAGGGGGAGGGAGAAGTAGGACGAGGAAGGTAGAAGAGGAACTAATCGGACTCGCGTCTTTAACGTCGCCAACTTCCACGACTTCTCCTCCTTCTCGTATTTTCCTGGCTTTCCACCCTCATCTTTTCTTTCCTCATTAAGAAACGAGGGCGTGACGCGTCATCGATCGAAAGCTCCAACTTCCACGACTGCCTTTGGTCACTTCGATCGACGATAAGAGCCACGGTGTACGCCGATGGCTCCACGGAGAGTGAAAAGACGTGTCTTGCTTCGTCGTTGATCGCTAGATCGTGTCGAATCTTCTCTATGGAAAATAAGAATTATTTGGAAATTTCATTTTTCATGGAACGTCGCTAGGAAAATACACGACGCAATCCAACGTCTCACAAACGGTTCGTGAACGATGCTACGATTAACTTCTCGTCCCGCGATTAGAATTACGCGTGAGAAGTGCAACGAGTGTCGATTGAATTTTTAGAAGGAAAAATGGTGAGAATTTCTATGGTTTTCCATATACAAAGTAGATTTTCTTTCGGTTCTTATTCGGGCCTTATTGTAACTACCGATAGGTGGAATGAGGAATAAAATAAAAGAATGGAGGAAAGAGACCGTTAGACGGAAAAGTTCAAAATAAAAAGACAGATCGTAAATTATACAAAATTATAGTTATAGATAATAGTGAACATTAATTGTCGTTTCTTTTGTTCACAGAGAAACATAATTTTGTTTACGTTATCATCTTGAATAATAATTGTCTTACGTATATAAATTAGGAAATTTGGAAATTTCATTTTCCGTGGAACGTCGTTAGGAATGTACGAAGCTATCCAACGTTTAATTTCTCACCTCGCGATTAGAATCGCGCGCTAGAGGTGCGACTAGCGTCAATTAAATTTTTAGAAGGAAAAATTGTGAGTATTTCCATGGTTTTCGATGGGAATTAAAAATAATTTCTCCGCTCGTTTTAACGAGTTATGAAGGATGGTGGCGCATTTTGGAAATTTCATTTTGCGTGGAACGAGGATAGGAAAGCACGTCGCACGGTACGTAGACGTTGCACCAAGAACCTCCTATCTAACGCGCCACAAGCGGTTCGTGGAACGATGCAACGATTAACCCCTCGCCTCGCGATTAGAACCACACGTGGGAGGTGCGACGCGGTTTACCAGCCAAAGGGCAAGAAGCGCGTGTCAGGCGGCTGTTTACCGACGCTGGTGGTCGACGCTGACAAGACCAAACCGATGTTAGTCGATGCTTAGGAATTATCGCTTTACTGCCGTGTTTTTTTTTCTTTTTTTTTACATCGCGAACAGAAAATGGAGCATTTCAATACCTAACGAGAGAATCAATCAATTTCGTGGATAGAAACTGAAACAGAGCGAAAGTTCGATACGAGAGAATTCTAACGAATAATAGAACGTACAATTTGTACGCCGTAACGAAGAGATTCGAAAGGAAACTTCCTCGCGAGCATGCAGAAAAATTCGTCCCTTCCACGAGCTTTCTCTCTTTCTCTCTTTCCGTCTCTTCGAAAGTCCATCGAAGTAAAGTTCGAATTAAATCGAAGATAAGCTCGGACAAAGAGGATAAGAAAGACATGGAAAACGACGCAGAGAAGAGGGAGGGAGATGTTAAAAATGGAGAAATTCTCGACGAATGGACTACCGGATCGAAACTCGCAATTCGACGAGAAAAATCGTCGGCGATATTGTCGCGTTCGAGCTGGACGTCCGTCGGTTTTACGTATCTGGGCGTTTCGATTGGAGCGGCGTGTCCACGCGTACCTGACTTGTCCTTGCGCGCGTGGATGAGTGGGTTGGCGCAGGACGATGACATCGAATGCCAATTACCAGGCGTCCCTGTGACAGGTTCAATCGGCTACTGCGAACATTATCGATCTCGTCGGTTTTCGCGCCTAAAACATGGCGACTACGCGAATAGATCGGTGTAATCTGCGCGTCGAACGCGTCCGTGTGCCTGCGGATAACAGAGGCGACGCGAGGCGCCACGCGACGCAGCCGACGCGTCGTTATCGAACGGACGACAGTGCAGTCGCTTTACGTGCGCGTACATACGCGCCAACACCGATACGCGTAGGTGTGTGCGTAGCTCGATAGGTTAATGTGTAGGTACGTGGTTTCATTGGTAGTTACGTAGATGGATGCATAAATGCCTTGATAAATCTAT
>JAITYT010000205.1:925900-939034 GCA_025433975.1 Liostenogaster flavolineata | reverse complement strand
ATATATATATATATATATATTCTTTTTTATTAGGCCTACCGAAAAGTTCCGTCAAATAATTTCGTCTCGAATTTGAGAACGTTGCATTTCTACGTATGTATTCGATATATACGTAAAGAATTAGTTAGTAACGATGGAAATTATATTGTCGAGTAAATGTTAATAAATCTATCGAAAATAAATTAGATTCTTTTAATTCCAAATGGACAGAACTTTCCCGTAGACCTGATATATGCATAGATGGATGTATAAACGTATAGATGCATAGATGCGTTGGTAAGTCTGTAGACGCGTAATTAGATTTATATGTGTGTAGATGGATGCATAGACGTACGGATGTGTAGACGTGTAAATAGATATATGTATAGATGGATGCGTAAATAGACTTATATATGTACAGGTGAACGTACAGACGTATAGATGTTTAGGTGCGTAAATAGATTTACATACGCGTAGATGGATGCATAGACGTACGGATGCGTAGATGTATAAATAGATGCGTAGGTGCTCGAATAGATTTATATATGTATAAATGCGTATGCGCAGAGGTGTAGGCCCTTTGGCCAAACCGATGCTCGCGTATCGACGAGCCACGAGATTTCGGCAGCTCCTTACGTGCGCGCCATTGTTAATTGGCCGGCGCTCGACGTTTTACAAGCGGAGCCAGAGGCGAGGCGCTCTATTCGACTTTTCGTTAAAATCTTTATAATTCGGCGGTTTGCATCGTTTCGTTTCACGTTCGTAGAATTGCTGTCGATACCGACGAATGGAACGTCGAGTCGATGTTGCCACGACGTCAAAGCGACTCCAAGAGTCGAAAATCGACGAGGGTATCGAAGCGAGCCGCGACGTTGGCTGACGTATCGCCCGAGGATATTATCTTTTCGTAGCAATATACGTCGATTTGAAGTAAATCGAAACTGGAAAAAGTAGAAGACCGAAGGTAAGAAAAAAGAAGAAAACTAAAGATAATCGAATTCGCGTAATTTCCCCCGATCGTCTTGCGCAGTTGGCAGCTTAACGCAGTCGTTGAAAAGCGTGAGAAAACTAAAAGAAGGATGACGATAAAACCAGAAAGAAGCGCCACCTTTTAGAAGAACGGATACCAGCGCAACCGATAGCGGGTGAAAGTCAACGCGTTCAGAACGACAAAGGAGGAGAAGAAAAAGGGAGAAAAGAGAGAGAAGCAGGGCTAACGACAAAAGAACCGTATGGAGGCAACGAAGCGTCCATTTAGAAAGCAATCGAAATCCCGCCGATCGAAGGTAGAAACGTCGCGAGGGTAGAGGGGACGGGGGTGGAGCATAAAGGAGCATAAAGGAGCAGCAGCTCTTAGAAGAAGGACGGAAGGTCGCCCTCGGATTCTGGAGCGTGGGGAGGCATTCTCGTATTTCCAGAAGAAGCCTGAGAATTTCGCGCTAACGACAATGCAATTCCGCCGAGCGATCTTACCGAGATAGTATTTTCTCCTCCTCTCTGTCTCTTTTTTCGCGAGTCCGTCCGTCCGTCCGAGTATCGTGGATCCCATTAAAAAATATCCCTCGTGATATTCTTCCAAATATCGCGGCTCTCGTGTTATTCGACTGTTCGGAAAGTCTCCGCCAATGAAAAAAATAGGAAAATTTAATAAAATAAAGATTATTGGACAGCGGATATATTCCTTTCAAAGTTGGGTATCGAGCTGGACATCTCGTAACAGTCGACTCGATGAATTTATTTGAAGTATGGACAAAGAATACCGAATCTTCTCTTAGCACATTCCTGTGGTTCGTCTTTCCTGCACGACGTCTTGACTGTTTCAACCCTCTCGGTCCTTTCCAACCGCCTGCGTTTCCCTTTTTATGCCCTTGGACAATTAATGAGACGCTTGACCATGAAACGCTCGATCGGGGAAAGAAGAAGCTTTCTTTCAAAACGATCTTTCGAGAAATTTCTCGGATACTGCGATGTTCTATGTTACATAGGGGGATCGTTTTCTAACACTTCTTGCCGGAGTGAAGGCAGTCGTTCGATTCCCTTTTTAAAAAATCTTTAAAATAAAATAAGAAAAAAGTTTTAAAAATCGAAGAAGTTTCGATTACTTTCCGATAGATCTAATAATATCTATTTCATAATTGAAGGAAATCGTAGGGACGTTGTATCGCTCTTACCGATTTTCGTCGTTCTTTATCGGCGAGCGATTTCGGCTCATTCGGTTTGCCGAGAAACCAATAGAAAAAAAGTGATCGTTGCGACCTATCTAAAATCGGCGAAGACTTCGCGAAGGCGAGACCCTCGTGTTTCCTAAGGAAAGCAAACGAACCCCTTTGTAGTGGCAAACAGCAAGGTCCGATTATTCGTTGCCTTTGGCGACTGCTGCTCGCCCATTAAACCTTTGTCATCGTCGTCATCGTCAAAGCGGCCGAAACCATTAGATTGTGGGTCCGTCGCCGTAGTCGGTAGCGAGCTCGTTAATCGACGACGGTGCTATCGATTAACTCGAATATCTCGATGGGAATTATATCGAGTGGACGAGAAGGCTTGACGTTCGTCCGTTCGGAGGCGAGCGCGTTTATCCGATTTAGCCAAAAATGAAAAATTTACCGATACGCGGAATTTGAACGCGGACTGGCGGAAGGATAGACAGATAGACGGAGGGATATAGAAGCGGACAATGACTCGCGATAAATTTAATTACGTTCACGGTAGATTAATATCGAATATCGCTTTGGTGAATTAGCAAATACGATCGTACGAGGAAAACCGACGAAACTGTACGAACGTGCGCGATCGAGTCGTTGTTCTCTCTCTAATTTATTTTTTTTTATAATCGTATTTTTCTCAGCTTCGGGGGACCAAAGAGATATTAATAGAGTCTCCGCACGCGTCGCGTGGGAGACGAGCGAACGATAAAAAGCCGACTTCCTCATCGACGAGAGGAAGTCTTAGTCGAGGAAAGAAAGGAAAGTAATGAACGATGGTAATGAGAAGAGGGAGGCGAACGAACTAATGAATTGCATATACGTGAGCGGGGTTAGAAGGAGGTTCGCGCGAGGTTCACGCGAGCGAGGAGACAAAGTGGTAGGTGAGTGGACGGATAAAGAGTAGCAGGGACGAAAGACGGTGAAGGAAGGATACGAAAGTAATAGAGTAATGCACGGTGAGCGTAACAAGGACGAATGGTTAACGTTGAAGCGAATCAAATTCGAAGTCGGATTTCGTGCGATTTTAAGCGTAAAATTATCCTGTCTAAGACGCATCGTTGGGACAGCTTGAAATATTAGCTGTATTTCGTACGATTGTGAACTTCTTCGCTTCTCTTGGAATTATCATCTCGAGAAAGGTCGATTAATCGATCGAACGAAATAGAGGAATTTTATCAAACGCAGCGAATTTACTTCGTTGCGATCTAACGTGCGAAACAGATCGTAAGCTAGCGATTAAAAGAGTCGGTTGTACGGTCGTTGGAGATCGGAAATTTTTTTTTATGTCGATCTTTGGCTTGATTTGCAGAATCTAACGAGGAAAAAATCGATGGAGAAAAATTCGTTATCGTGGAAAATGGAAGGCAAAATTTGTCCAATAGCGAAACAGCTAGAGACCGTCGTACACAACATTTTCGACGCGTCGAGGGTTCTTGATTTATTATTCCGTGGTCTAGGTCAAGGGACTCGCTGAACCAACCGAGCGCTAACTACGTTTGTGCAAACAATGGAGCGCGCGATGCGCTATATATCGTTAGAAAACTCGGCAAAGGGATCGAGAGGTCGTTGAAATAACAGGTATCGGGACGTAGTTCGTACGATAAACCACACGCGTTCGGACGAAAATAAATTCGAACGGAAGGAAGTCGATCGAGAAAAAAAACACAGGCAGATTGTAAAAATAGGGTAGTTTATTAACGCGAGAAGCTCGAGTAAGACGCGTGGTGAACGAATTTTCATTGGCAAGGTAGATGGCAAATATTAATACTAAAAGATATTCGAAAGAGTCGATGATCGAGTCAAATCACGATCGTGCATTCTTAATTATTACAATGTCTTAAAATATCGCGATTTTGTAGGAAGAGATTCTAACAGAGATCAAACATTAAAGAATTTACGTCGGAAAATAGAATACTGATGCGGTCACGAAAAGATACTCGCAACGATCGGATAGGTCAATATTCGAGCGACTCGTTCTACGGTCGCACGAATGACTTCGAGCGCGACCTTGCATTCGTTATCATTACAATGTCTTAAATCATCACGACTTTGTAGGAAGCGATTCTAACAGAGATGAAACATTAAAGAATTTACGTCGGAAAATAGAATACAGGTGCGGCCACAAAATAATACTCGCAACGATCGGATAGGTCAATATTGGAGCGACTCTTTCTACGGTCGCACGATATTTTTTGTCGAGTCACCATTATCGTTACTACTACCGTTACCTGACGGTACCGCACGCAAGTCGCATCGACGTAATGCGGAGAATCCGCAATTCAACGAGACCAGCGTAGAGCCGGAAGTCCACTTATCATCGTAGTAAGAGAGAAGCTACTCGCGGTAGACAACTGTGTCGCGTGACGCAATCTAGGCAAGCTAACGACAACGTTACGACTGTTCGAGCAAATCGAATGATCGAAAAGTACGTGATAAGAAAATAAGTTCGTGCCCCTCTACGCGTTAATTCATCGTAACGATTTGAGAGATCGTGGCGCGCTCGGCTCCCACGTTGACAGCGTAACGCGACTTAACGAGATCGTCGAACGCATCGACTTCGATCGTGTGCAACTGCGAATAGGAACGAGGCGTCGACGAACACGAGACAGGGCGAATTTACTTTGCAAACGATAGTAATAACGCCTTCGGAGAAACATTTTTTCGTTCCTTTCTTTCGAGCTTCGCCGTCGATTTCGAATCGTTTTGAGACGCAAGCTTGAGTCGTCGCGAATAAATCGTTTTCAGTAGATAAAAAATTGATCGAAGCCACTTCAAGCTACTTCAACCAGAGAGGAGAATTTAATTTGGTTTGAAAAAAATGCGATGGTGGATTTTAAATTAAAAATCCTTTCGTGCTTCGTTGGTATATCAATGTCGACTAAAGATGAAAAAGAAGAAGAAGAAGAAGGGAAAAAAAACTAGATAAGAGAAAGAAAGAAAAGGCTACGAAAGGAGAGAGAAATACACCGAAGTCGCTCGTAATAAACGATCAAAGAAAACGAAGAGAACGTAATAATTCACGTCTGGCGCGCAGACGATCGTTCGTTTCGCCGTAGAGCCTAGAACTTCTCGTTAAGCTCGTATTGCGCCGAGCTCGAGTTTTCAATAACATCGACGAGAAGGCGAAAAGACAAATTGGTAACGCAATCATCGCTGGCTTTGGCTAGAGGCAGCCGGCGACATCAGCATCCATCCCAGGCCCATCGTCGCTCTTTCGAACCCATTTTCTCCCTCACACTCCCCTCCTCGTCTCCTCTAGCCGCGACCGTACGAGAGAATTTTTCTAATTCGAAGCGAGAAAGGAAAGAAAACGGAGGGTCGGAGAGAGCCGTCGACTCCTTTACCACGGTCACTTTATTCGCGATTCACCCCGAACTAAACGGAGGCGCCACCCTCGTCCCGAAGCTGTCGCTCTCGTTCTAGCGCCTTCCTTCTCCCCTGGAGCCTCGATCCAGGTGAGAAAAGGACGGAAAAACACGGCGAGGAAGACCCAAAGAACGAGAGCGAACTCGACGTTATTTTTCATTGGAACCTCGAATGCAGCGGTGCAGCGGGGGGACGAGAAGCCTCCAGCCTCCGACCAGCGACTCCAGAGGCTCGCAGATAACGTAACGACCGTTCGAGACCCTTTATTTCTCCTCTCCTAACGGCCGATGATTATTTACCCTTATCGTCGGGAAATGAGAACGGCCGTGAAGTTCTTCGTCCATCAACGACGGAAATGGAAACTCGATTTCGGAATGCCGATGGAAACTGGGCCATCGAACGACGTTGGAAGGTATACCCACCTACTTAGCCAGGCGTATCTTCGACTACGGTTAGCTACGATTTCGCCCGCGTTCCAACGTTTTCTCTGGGAAACGATGTGTTTGCGCACTCCAGCTCGTATTATCCGAGCGTTTGACGATTGGCGAGGTGGAGAAGGGATCGAAATCGTTCATTGTACGATAATCGTCACGATAATTAGACGATTGTTAAATCTTAACGTCCCGAGGACCAACGCGTCCGAAGTTTTCCATTCGAGACGCTACCGCTTGAAAGAAGGGAGCGATCTCGAGCTCCTTCGATTCTTTGTCGATTGCGAACCTTCCGTTCGCCGATCGGGATTTTACGTGGGAGGATGGAACGCGCGAATCGACTTTTCATTCGGTCGACTTCTCTGCAAGAATCTCAGGTTGCGGTACGGCGCAGGCGGCAGCTCTCACTTGCATGCTTTTATTTATAAAATAAATAGAATGGAAATTTTACCATGATTTTACTGTTTTGCTACTTTAGAATTATTTTCTACGATTTTACCAAGCTAATTTCTTTTTACAATTTTAGAATTAACATTTAAGAGGATATAAATTATTTTCATCGGAGCTGCGCGAAGTTAGATTTTTAACAATTTGTACGACTAGTACCACGAATAGTATTTAAATTTCTCTCTCCGCGCGGATCTGAGGTCTCATTTACGGATATGAGATAAATAGAATAAAAACTTTACCACGATTTTATAATTTTGCTACTTCAGAATTATTTTTTACAATTTTACCAGGCCAATCTTTTTTACAATTCTAGAATTAACGTTTAAACAGATATAAATTATTTTTACCACAGCTGCACAAAGTTAGATTTTTCATTTGACATAATTTATATTTTTTAATAATATTAATAATATCATAGGCGGTAATTAAATGTGAAGAAAGAAATCTTGACAATTTTAACATAAGGATAACAAAGATAATAAAACAGCAACGAACGGGTAACACAGAGGACGTAAATTTACGTCTTTCGAATATATCGATAGACTCGTGTAAGCGTATATATACGCCTTTAGCAGTCAAAGGGTTATAAAGATATAAATTATTTTCAGAGCTGCACAAAGTTAGATTTTTAACGATCTAAATACCGCGAATAGCATTTAAATTTCTTAATCGAATCGAAGGGTTAACGGATCGATCATTGAGTCATTCGGTGTATCGTTGGTGCGAGAAGTTGCGCGATTACGCGATTAACGACGATTAATCGGGTTGAAAAGAAGCCAAACGGAGGTCCGTTTGGTACGAAAACGTTAACGATCGACGAGAGAAACGAGAAAAGAGATAAACTACGCGATAACGTCGAAGTCTGGTGGAGAGCGAAGAATCGACGTATTATCGACCGATCATCACGGCGATCGTATCCCCGTGGGATTGATGGATTCCTTTTCATGAAAGGCAAACCGCCCTTTCTAACACTTGGTCCTCGTCCGTTAGCTCGGAGCTTCGAAGCTACGCTGATCGATCATTCGCCTCGGCGATTTATCGACTCGTGTCTCCTACAAATCGCGCGCGACTGAATTCGCGGAGAACAGGTCGTTTGTTCGTAATTCTATCCGAACGAATTGCGATCGAGCGAATGGCGAGCATTAGTTATCGACTACCCGTCGTTTATCCGTGGCGAATTGAATATTGCCGATATCGGGTATCGCCCGTATCGATTCGACCGCGGTGCTTATTGTTGCTTTGTCTGTTCGTAACTTCGATCAACTTCGTTTCAACGTTTTTTGCCTGCAGATACGAATTCTCTGATCCGAGCTTCGATCCTGAAGCTCTTGGTGGAAGAATGAACGAACCGAATAGTGCAACGATGGAAAATAAAAATTATCGTCGTTTATTCCAGTTTATTTTCAAAAGGATCTAAGATGACGTCTGTCGCCACAAGTTCCAAATTTCTCCGATCTTAAATACACATTGGACAAAAAATCAACGAGTCAAAGAGCGCAAAGATGAGAAATAAAAATTACGCTTGTTTATCTGAGTTTATTCTTAAAACGATCGAAGGTGATGTCTGGCACGACGTGTTTTTAATTACTATAATATTAAATATATATTGGGCAAAAAATCAACGAGTCAAAGAGCGCAAAGATGAGAAATAAAAATTACGCTTGTTTATTTTAGTTTATTTCCAGGACGATTTAAGGCGATGTCTGTCGCGACGTGTTTTTAATTTCTCTAATTCTAAATATACATTGGACAAATCCAAGTCAATCAATATAACGATGAAAAATAAAAATTATCGTCGTTTATCTCAGTTTATTCTCAGAACGATGGAAGATGACGTCTGTCGCGTTGAAATGGATAAAAATTACCCTAAGCGCAAGAATGCTACGCAATCTCGCGCGTTTGAACATTCGAACATTGAACGATGCGACGTGCGTCGGGTCGCAATGGATTTCACAAAATGTCCTATTGGTATTTTACGGTGGTTTGTGCCTTTTCGAAATCGACCAAACCGGTCGCTCGCATATTAAAATCGTTGCTGTGAGTTGTAGGCTCGCGTGGAGTGGGGATTGGCGCCGCTTGTTATCTCGAACGAGGGTAAACATCGTCATCGACGCGACGCTTCATTAAAATCGACGTACGCGAGAGCGTTCAAACGCACTCGTCTGTACGGTCGAAACGTTTTCACAGGGCAGCTGGTGGTAATGGAGTTTTGCGAAAAAAACGTTGGAAACGAAGGAACAACGTGAAAAACACGATGGATACCGGACTTTCGTCGATGTAAACGCGTCATCGTGTCGCGCATCTCAATGATTTCCGAACTAAATCGTATCGAAACAGTAATCTTTGTTTATTTAAATTATTTATATTACTACTTAAATTTGGGAAACGCAATACTTTAGAAAAATGGAGACAAGCGACATTCCAAGGCTCTGAGTCGACGCTGAAATTATTCATCGAGGGAAATCGTCGAAGAAAATAAAGGCAGTCGATGCTGGTAGAAATTATTAATCGTGGGAAATCGTTTAGAAAAAAAAGACAATCAATGTTGGCTCTAAATCATAGCTGAAATTATTAATCGAAGAAAATCGTAGAGGAAAATAGAGACAGGCGGTACTGGCTCTAAGTCGACACAAAAATTATTAACCTAGAGAAATCATTTAAAAAAAGTAAAGACAGTCAATGTTGATTCTAAGTCGACTTAGAAATTATTAATCGGGGGAAATCGTTTAAAAAAATAAAGACAGTGGACGTTAGCTCTGAGTCATCGCAGAAATTTTAATCGTGGAAAATCGTCGAGAAAAAAAGAAACAGGCGATACTGGCTTTAAGTCGATGGAAAAATCATTCATCCGGAGAAATCGCAACTACGCGTTATATCGTTATTCAACCATATACAACGATGAAATTTCTAAAAGGGCCTCGAGGTAGAACGCTCTAAAGTTCGCGCGGCGGTGAACGAACCAGCGCACGGCCGCTCTCGCAATGAATTTGATCTCGTTGGAAGAACAGCAATAATCTTTTGGCAAGGCAATAGAAAAGAGAGACACGAACGAACGACGCTCCATCGTTTGCTATTCGAAAGGACGAAAGTGTCTCGTTACCTTCACGATTATCATCGGCTAAAGGACGAACTTCCCTTTCCAAGCTGATTGACTTCGATGGCTAAGATGTTTAAATCCACGACTCAAGGTTCGAATTAATTCGATAAAGAAGTCGAACTTTATTCTATCATACATAGAAATATGGAAACGTTCTGGCGGATTACGACGGGAAAATCGAAGGGGAAAAATCGATTCTCTCGAGTTTCCTCCGGTCGACGAGGTTCGAAGCGCGACAGGAAGAAGAGTAACGAACTCGCCTAAATATTCGAGCGTAAAAGTGACGATCGAAGGTAGGCGTGGCAGAGTCGCGTGTCCGAAAATTTGTCCTTCGGTATCGCGAATACGCTCGTTTAATCGAGGCGCGCTCGTCGAAGCGTCTCTCGTTCGAGCGAGTTGATCGATCAACTAATTAAACTATTCACGGAGAGTGCAGGTACGTGTGAATAACCGCACTCTGTGGAAGAGCAATGTTTCGCACGCGAGGAGTTTTACCAATCGCCCTCCACCTCCTCGCTGCTGCTGTTCCTCCGGATCGAATAAGCGGTTAAACTCCGATGAAACGTTATGGGTGTGCCGTGGTCGCGCTGGCAAAGCAGTTAAGGCCGTATACGAGCCGGTGTATCGCCTAGTTTCCCGAGACTTTTGTGTTTTTAACCGCGGTACCGTGATCGCAAAGAGAGGGAATTCCAACCGAGCCTGGAAACGAAACGGAGTCTTCATTCTGCGTGCTTCTAGCCGATCGAGTTTAGACTCGATTTCCTGATTTGTTTCGTGGTTTATCGTTCTTTGCGATCTGTACTTCGCAACGATTTACAATTTAAAGGAAAGGTTTCGAGTGGTGAAGAATTGTTTGCGCTTGTCGAGGAATTAAATCCAAGCAAAGTCGGCCGTAGTAAAAATAGGGAACAATCGATATCCATTTACAAACAGGTCACACGGGGACTAATTGATAATTTCATTACGATTCAGAGGAACGATTGCGAACAGCAAAGAATTATTTACGCGTGATATGGAATTTCATCTAAGAAAAGTCGATTGCGATAAAAATGACAAACAACCGATATAGAGCGACAAACAGGTCAGACCGGGACTAATTGATAATTTAATAACGATTCAGAGGAACGATCTCGAACAGCAAAGTATTATTTACGTGTAACATGAAATTAAATACAAGTAAAGTCGACCGTAATAAAAATAAGAAAGAACCAATATCAATTTAGAAACTGGTTACGTGGGAACCAATTGATAATTTCATAACGATTTAGACGAGAAGGAATTCTTTACGTGTGGCATGGAATTAAATATAAGTACAGTCGACTGTGGTAAAAATAAGAAACATCGATTATCAATTTACAAATAGGTCACAATGGGGCTAGTTGATCATTTCATTACGATTCAGAGGAACGATCTCGAACAACAAAGTATTATTTACGTGTAACATGGGATTAAATACAAGTAAAGTCGACCGTAGTAAAAATAAGAAAGAACCAATATCAATTTAGAAACTGATTACACGGGGACAAATTGATAATTTCATAACGATTCAGAGGAACGATCTTTAACAGCAAAGAATTGTTTAAGTAATGTCGACCGCGATAAAAATGGCGAAGAAGCAATATCGATTGACAAAGAGGATAAAACGATTTTAGGACGAGGCGTTGAACATTTGGCCTCGCATTTGTGGACGGTAGTCGGACTCGTTGTTGCGCGAGCACGATACCTACGTATCTAAGCGAGTCGCTGGTATTTTAAAATCAACGTCGATGGCAGCTTTTCCGTTCCAAAAATGCAGATAGGCGAAGAAGCGACAGCCGTCGCGGCGCTTTTGGCACTGGATGCTCTCGCCGTCGATATCCGCGGTTGATACCGAAGTTACTACAGTGGAAATACTCCGTGAAAAATACTTTCCAACGAGGAGAGAGAAGCGACCCCGAATAGAAGAGCCGACCGAATAAAAGATGCATTAGGAGGAGAACGCATTTAAATAATGCGACGTAATCTGTATTCGAGTCTCGTGGCGCATTCCAAAAGTTTCGGTGTAAAGAGGCAGGGAGCAGGGTGGAAGGGAGGGAGGGAGGGAAATCGAATCTGCGAACGTTTAAACGTCCTATTGAGAACGCGCGGATCTTCGAAATTCGTGAGTCGTGATCCTCCTTTGATTATCCTTTCATGCGGGGCGCTCGATGCTCGCCAAGAATCCTCGAGATGGTCGACGTCGTGCGTCGAAACGCGTAACGAGAAAGACGAACGGTCTACGGTCGCGCGGAGTTACTCGAAAGAGGTCAATTTACGGATCATCGAGCTTCGGTGCGCGAACTTTGGAAAAGGGACTAAGATAATCCGTCTTCGGTGCGTACCGAATTTCGC
Organism: Liostenogaster flavolineata; assembly: GCA_025433975.1. Classification (NCBI taxonomy): domain Eukaryota; kingdom Metazoa; phylum Arthropoda; class Insecta; order Hymenoptera; family Vespidae; genus Liostenogaster; species Liostenogaster flavolineata. The sequence goes on along the minus strand of JAITYT010000205.1, from coordinate 927,137 downwards.
TCCAACGATTTTCGAACTTCGAGTCGATTGTTTTAAGCTGCATCGAGGTCTGTTAAACGTTTTATCGCTCATCGTCCTAATTTACATTAATAATTATTAGAACGAAGTTATTAGAGAAGATCCTTTCGATTTTGGTTCTAGATCTTCGTCGAAAAATGTAGATAAGTTTTCGACAAAAATCTAGCGTTAGAAACGGTAGAAACTTTTGCATCGACTTGATATTTACGATAACAATTGATTGTAATTTTTACCTTAATTCTTACCGTCTCATTATTTAGAACAACGATGCGATATAGTTGTAAAGATCCGGTGAAAATAAGTATACAAAGTGTTAAAGGTTAATTCTTTAAGTATACCAGGAAATCATGCAAATATTTAATATAAATTGAAATAAAACGATCTACGGTCGCGCGAAGTTCTCGAAGGAGGTTTCGCGGATCATCGAACTTCGGTGTAAACTTCAAGGTGGAAAAGCGAGTAGAACGATCCGTCTTCGATGCGTACCGAACTTTGCTCGAACGATTCTCGAACTTCAAAGCGACTGTCTCGAGCGATTACAAGGAATTCTTCGAAAGAGGTGAGTTTACGGATCATCGAGCTTCCAAGTGCGAACGTTCACGCGAGCTCTTGCTATTGTGCGATATTATACGTCATTACAAACGCAATCCTATAAAAATCCACATCTAAATTAATACTACCGAGGGAAAAAATGCGCAGTCCGACGATCAAATATTTGCTCAAAGTTCGAGTCACCGTCTGTCTCTCGCCTATTCTTAACATCTCTTACTTTCGTATCCCCGCGGAGAACTCGTCGTTCAGACGTTTTAAGTTTTAGAAATAAAAATTTCAAGTCTCAGGATCAGAAATTTCAAGTTTTGGAATTGCAGATTTCAAGAATTAGAACCAGAAATTTCAAGTTTTAAGATCAGAAGTTTCAAGTTTTGAGATCGGAAACTTCAACTTCTAAGATCAGAAATTTCAAGTTCTAGAATGAGAAATATCAAGTTTCGAAAAACAGACTCAACGTAGCTGCATCGAGCGATTTTGACGATCTTAACGATCGTCGCTCGATCTAGTCGACCGACAAGGAAGATCACAGGTCGATCCTTGGCACGTCATCGACCACGACACGAACCTCGAGCCACTGCTTCGTTCAACGACACCCGCTGTAACCGGAAGAACGTCGAAGCAGGAGCACGTGCCGAGTGCCCAGGATTTAAAGGAATTCTCTCGTAAG
>JAITYT010000205.1:880364-890444 GCA_025433975.1 Liostenogaster flavolineata | reverse complement strand
TTTTTTTTTTAGAAAGTACTAACCTTCGAAAGATAGTTGTGAAAATTTCATGACGATCCGACGTTTGATTCGAAAGTTACAATGATTTCAATGAAACAAAAGAATTTCGCGCTTTGATAAAACATTGCTTCTGATGGGAAAAAGGGGTTTGCTGAATTTAAACGCGATTACATGAGAAAACTCAAAAAAGTCCACAAAATTGTTTCGGCAAATCGTAAAGCGAAGATGCAAGAGATAACTGACACTCTAAAGATATCAAAGGGACGTGTAGGCTTTATTTTGCATTCGAGCATTATTTTTAGACCGGGAACTTATCAGCCGATGTGATAGGTAACGGGATCGATTATGTTATATCGTATTATTTGCATTAAAAAAAATAGCTGGGTGAGCGCACCGTCGTCGAACGTTTTGGCTCTTTTCGACACGAAATCCGAACATTTTTTTTTCAGACCGAGAACTTATCAGCCGACGTGAAACTCTAGCGTGAACTAAGGAGAGTCAGTTCGAAAAATATGAGCGATTAACGGATCGATCGCGATTTTATCCGGGTCGTTCGTCGGACGGTGAGATTTTAATCGGTTTTAGCGATGCAAAGTGCGAGTACGGGACGTAATAGACGTCTGGAATCGAGGAAATGACGCTTCGTAATTTTCGAGGCTCGATGACGCGAAGAGCCGAGCTGAAGGATTCTTCGAGAGGCTTTTAAGAGAAAAGACGTCTCGACTGGCTGCTGAAAGGAGGAAAAATCGTCCGGAGCGACGCGCACGAGGAAAGTTTAGCCCTTTCAATGCTAAAGGCGTAAATATACGCCGTGTACGTTTTTCTAACTGTACCATTTTAATTGCTTCACCGATTGCTTCAACATGGAATTTATCCATCTATGTAACATACGTATACTAACCGCATAACTGAATTTGTTTCAATATTGTTCAGTCGATTATCTTCATATTGAGCAGTTCGATTCACCTGCTCTCAGTTTTGGTCGATATTCAGCGAACAACCAGTCTGAGTTCGCCCTGAGAGTGCGCCGCAATGAAAGATTAAAAATGTTAAAGGTTAAAAGGACGCATTAGCGGCCCTCGAAGATCGATATCCGCCTATTGCGATCGATCGAGACGAAATTAGGGCGACGAACACGCGACGACGTGCTTCGAGGAAAACGAGTCGTCGAACGTGCGTCGTATCGATGATTTCTCGATAGTTCGATGCAAAGGTCGTCGTCGCCTGTCGAATGCAAAAAAGCCGCTTTTTTCCCTCGCTTTCGTTCTCGCAAATCGACGCTCGTTTCGAAAGTATTCTTCGAGCATTGGAAGAGCGGCCTTGGGACTCGTCTCGATGCGGCATTTACGCGTCGCTATCGGGAAAATTTGAGGTTCGATTTTTCATGGATTCTCTTGGGTTCAGAGGTCCTCTCACGATGTTGCTCTTGTTTTTCGCGAATTCTTTGTCGCGTTGCTTTAAAGTTTCGTGAAAACCGCTTAGGAACGAAGCGAAATGCGAGAAACGTCTCGATAAAATTCAGTCCTTGGTGTAACTCGCAGCAGTAAAAGAGTCGACGAAATTAGTAATTTAACTCTTTTTATTTGTTTTATTAAGTTTTAATAGATAATTTATTATTTATTTATTAGGCTTTAAACTAGAAGTTACCAAGACGATCGTTTAAGTGCGTAAGAACGACCTAATTTCGCGTCTCCATCGTTCGTTCGTCCCCAAAGGATTTCAAAGAATTGGAAAATTATCGAAACAAGGCGAAAGGAAGTGTCTTCGTCTTTCTTCTCATCTCTAATCCGTCTTCCAACCAGCGTCGATTGTCAAAATCGCCAGGTCGCGTGAAAACTTCACCGCGAAGCGCCAAACGAAGCTTAATTTCCCCTTCTCTTCGAGGTACAATAGAGTTTGCCAAAGGTTCCCTCGTTCCTGTTTGCGCAACTTACCGCGAACTCGCCGCGTAACGAGTCGCGGCCGTGAAAGGAAAGCCATCAGAGCCTGGCCGTGGCTGTTTTAAGCCGCGAGGTTTGTCTTTCGATGGAATCGTTGGGGCGTGCGCGAATCAGTTGGCTGCCATTAACGAAACGATTGATCGGCCGTATTCGTTAACCGCGGAAACGCCTTCCCCACGCGTCGTTGGACGATAAATCGCGTAAGAGCGAGTCTCTCGATGGTTTTAGCGCGACTGTTTCGATCACTGGCCCGTAAGATTTTTTTCTAAGTCCAAAAGATCGACGTCTTTCTTTCCGCGAACGTCCATCGATCTCCCTTTGACTCTATCTCTCTCTTTCTTGCAAGGATTCCAGACTCGAAGTCCTGGAGCGAGAAAAAATCCTTGGAAATCTTCGTAGAAACGATTTTAAAATAAAATATCCTATCGATACTATTTAAAATTTAAAAAAAATATGTGTTAATATCGAGATAAATTTTATAGTGTATTTGTCGTCGCAAACAGCGCCTGGCATAGTCACGCGAGGAATTACATTTCTACTAGGTTATGTAAAATACCATAGGAGCTTCCCCTCTAACCGAAAGGCTAAAAACAATTGAAACGTCTCCACGTCAACGCAAACTCGAATATTGTATTTTCTTTTACAGTTAAAATTCAATATACGTTGAAGTCGTATCGTTTCGATCTTTTTTCAATGAACTTTACGCCGGGGTTTCGAGAGGCTCGTGGTACGCGCACGTTTTCGTATCTTGCGGGCATAAAAGGATCATGGAAGAAGGAAACGCGAAGAGTCGAGTTCTGCATCATAACGGCGCAATTTCTCGTCGACGTGAATGAAAAGCTTTATCGATTTATCGTGCTCGCAATTTATTTTCTATAGGTAATTCCCCGCTTCGATAAGTTAATTATCGGAAAATAATTTCGATAATTTCACGGAAATTAGTTGACAACAATTCCGGTAATATCGTGGGGATAATAGCCCATTTAAGTCGCGATTTAAGCGACATCCGTTATTTCAAATAATTTAAAGAAGTTACTCGTAATTCGTTGACGGTCATTCCGGTTAATCAACCGTTCTTTTTACAATTTACGAACGCTTATTCACAATCACGGGCGATTACTCCCGTCACAACGAATAACAACAAATAGAATAGGTATATAGAATAGAATAGATAACGACGAATAATTACAACAAATAAGAATAGATACGTAGAGATATTCGTTATTCGTCTGTCTGCGTAGACGTGAAAATCTGTTGCTTTCGTTGGTGAATTTCATTATTAATCCGACGAATTTTACTTCGCAACGAAGATCATTTTATTTCACTCGTAAGAAGAAGACGATTCGTCTACTTCGAGAATTCGCATCGATGACGTTTCTTGGAATTCCGATATTCGAAAATTATGGAAAAGCGGAACAGATTTCAGCCAAGGTTTTAACATTCGTCGAATTTTTTCTCCGCTTCTTCGCGAAATATTCGAGTAATCGACGAAAAGTTGACAACGCGATCGATATTGTACGGAACTGATTTCGTTCGTTTGGCAAACACGAGGTTTATTTGCTAGCGTTGGTCTTCCCACGCGCGCATTGTACGAAAATTCGTTTAAAATGATCACGCGCTCTTCGAGCGGAATTGAAAAATTCTAACGAGTATACAAAAAAAAAAGAAAGAGAGAACGACTTTTTTTCTACCATCTTTTTCCTGTTGGTTTTAATAATCCAATACAACGATGCTTTTTCAATAACAGGATTTTCAATTTGATACGACAACGCGGCGAGTTTATTTCTTTATTCCAATCGCTCTCCGCTCGTTCGACTTCTCTCTCTCTCCCTTCTTTCAACTCGATGTTCACAAAACTGGAACACCGTATTCGGGATATCGATGTTACGGTTTTCGGCTGGCAAACGTTACGAACAGCCAAGCAAATATTAATTCAATGTTTCGAAGCGTAGGGCTGCGTCTACCGCTCTACATTCTGACGCATGCCCTGGAATATCTCGCGCGTTCGAACTCTTACCAAGAGTCGCGACATCGCGAGTACTCGAATATCGGACGAAGTCGTTGTTTCTCGACGGGAATGAAATTGATTTCGAGAAGCCGTCGATTCGAGTTAATTTAACTTCGTCGGTGGACGGTCGACGAAGGATTGAAAGAAAGAATCTGAACACACTCGCGATCGCTGACGTGAATTCGCGTCATTTTAAATTATATTCCTGGTTTGCACGTATTTACGATATTGATATTTCAAAAGATATTTTATAATCTTTATCTTCGCCCTAATAATACGATTTTGCGGCAAACGGCTTCAGAATTTTATTATTTCCGGTTTTTATTATAATACCGGTACTTGGTATTATTGTAACAACGTAACAAGTTAAAAACTGAGAGCAGTGGAATTGAACTGCACGATACGTTGCATAGTTGAAGCAATTGGTAAAACGATTGAAGTCTCACGGTAGGAAAGACGTAGACGGCGTATATTTACGCCTTTAGCAGTGAAACGCTTAACTTTGTCAACCTCCCTCGCTTCTTTCTTTTACTTAATTAACTGAAATCCGCATCGAAATTGCAACTTGACAAACTCGCGACCGCAGACGTGAATTAGCGTCGTTTCAAATTTTATTCCTGGTTTACACATATTTAAAAAATTTCATTTTTTGAAAGATATTTTATAATTTTTATCTTCGCCCTAATAATACGATTTTGCGGCAAGTCGCTTCAGAATTTCATTGTTTTCGCCGATACTCGGTATTAGAAACGTAAAAAATCTGCCGGTCGCGTAAAATACGCGATAAAAACGTAGAAGAATGGAGGAAAAGCGTTCGACGCGGCAGAGACAGGCAGCGCGAGGTTAAAGGGAGGTTCGTCGAAAATATTTTGCGAAGAGGGCGAGAGCGTGAAACGCCGTCGCGCGGATGTCAACGAAATTAGCCGTATGTCGCGCTTCATGCTCGTGCTGTGAGAAAACGCTCGAGGGAAAAGAGCGAAAGAAAAAAAAGGAGCGAAAGCGAGAGGAAAGAAGCGTACGGATGGATGATCGTGATTTCTTCTCGTAGCTCCTCAGACCATACGAAGACTGGCGTCCATCTTGGCTTCCCTAATCATTCCTAATCGATATAATAAACACAGATTTTTGTATTATACTTCGATTAAATTATCATATCTGTTACCGCACAGCCGATCATATCGACCGTCGGTAAAGACGATAAATCGAGATTTTATTCTAAGTCAATCGGGACTAGAGCATCACTTGTCCTTTTTCAATATTGTCTTTATTCGCTGTACCTCTAACGGCCTATCCATAAAAGATTAGAATCTTTTGAACCTCCGAGCGAGGAAGTACGTATTCGAGTATGTTAGTAAGCAAATTTATCGTTTTACCATTTCAAACCTCAATTTTTCTCCTTTGATTTCACCTAATATCCTTTTTCTTACAATCAGTTATTTTCTTCGGTATTCTTTGTGAAGTCAATTAAGTGTGTAATAAAAAGTGATTATCCACTGAAAGCGCGTTATTGAAGGGCGTGCGTGCGTGCTTTAAGCAACGAGGTCCACATACTGCTTTGTCCTTTTCCAAATTCCTTCGTGGATCGTCGGTCTACCAAACCGTAACAATATCGACTATCACGAAATGTCCAGTTCGATACCCAACTAATAAAAGAAAATATCCTAACACCTCTCTCTCTGCTATTAGATTATTCAAAAAGTAATTTCGTTTTTCTTTTTTCTATATAAAAATGACGTTTCAAATGATCATAGAAGGGTAGAACGGTTTCTCTGTTGGGAAGAAACGAAATTATCGGGTTGTCCGGAAAGTTCGTGCCGATTTTCGTTTTTTTTTACATTTACTTATTATTTTATTATTTATATTATACATTTTATTATATATATATATATTATATATAATTAATTTCTTTTCTGCCAAAAGAAGGAAAAATTGTTCTTCAAAATCGGCACGAACTTTCCGGACAAGCCAATATTTTCCTATAATATAATTGAAGTTTGCTCGACCGCGTCTAGGCTTGAAGCGTGAAAGAAGCATCGCGCAAAATATTTGGGTGTACGAAACTCGTTCTTTCTGAAAATTTTAGCCTTGTAAATGTCACGTCATAGGGAGAATGTGCCGCATAGCGACGCTAGTTGAACGCTTCGACAATTAATTTGCAAAAAATGCATATTTTTCCCACGAATTTCACCCTCGACTATCCGATAACGTCGCCGATAAAATGTGGAAGTAACGCCGAAAGCATCGCGATTATCTTCGAGTCGTGGATGAAATAGGAAATAAGCGCTAGAGCAGCGGTGGTTTGGGCAGCGACGCGCGGTGGCGTCGTTAAATCGCGCCAGGACGCGATAAAATCGAGGGGTAACTTCTCGCAGGGTGTCTCGAGGCAAGGCGCGCCTTCCGTTCGCGCAAGACTCGAGACGCTTTTCGTGGAAATTCTCGCGGGAGATACGATCGGGTCTGTCGCGTTTCACGCCTACGCCTCGGCCGTCTTTCCATCGAGATACGTCCACCGAAAGAGGAAGTAAGAGACGCTAGGGCGAACGAGACAGCGGAAAAAGAGGAAGAGGGAGAAGAGGAGGGAAAACGGAAGCCACGGGGAAGGATAAAGGGGGTGGACGAAGGGGGAGAAGGAGGAGGAAGAGGAAGAAAAGGAGGAGAAGAAGAAGAAGATGGAGAAAAGATGTTCGCTGCGGCGGCACGATGGAAGCTTCCTGTTTCCTTTGCCGGAAGAATGAAACGCCTTCCTTCTCTCGGTTCTTTCGGCCCTCCATTCGGCGTCTTTGACTTCTCGCAGGACTTCGGCCTCGTTCTCCATCGCGGAAAGCTCGAATTTGAAGTCGTCAATTCGTCCCGGTCGTTTCTCGAGCTTTACGAAGAAACCGCAGGGGAAAGATCGAGGACAAATCAGACTAGAGCGAAGAAACGCTCGAACGTGCCAACGAAAGGCTGAAAATGATCTCGACTGACGAATCCGAGGCGCGTCTTTGCGACGCTGGTCGGTTGCTTCGAGGAACGGCTGGCTTGTCGTTGATAACGCTACTGCGACAGGCTCGTAGGATTAAGCTCGCTTATAGGGGAGATTCGACGCGTGGCCTCGGATCTATCTTCGTCGTTGATTTTCCTCTCTTAGCTTCCTCCTTTTCGCAAGAACGATTCGGGGCGAATAATTTTCATCTCGTCTTACGACCGATCCTCGAGTGCGTTAAATCGTTCGTTGTCCGCTTCGTTGGCGTAGTTTAAGGCGGTGAGATTTCGCGAGCTTTCGAGAGACTCGTTCGTCGTGGTGGCTTCGATCGACGACGACGAGACGACATTTAGTACGGAAGAAAAACCAAGAAAGCCAAGAAAGTCTCTCTTCTCGCGACGTAACGTACCAAATTAAAAGATTCACTCACCCGCGCAGACGACGAACAAACAGATCGCCAGTAAAGCGACGCGCTGCCTGGGATATCTGAAAGCAAAAGAGAAGGTTCCTTTGAGTCGTGCATAGTCCAAGAATTTATACCGAAGGATCTTGGGACTCTCGGCTCGCGAATTCTCCTTTGGGAGACGTAACAGGTTCGTTAGGTCTGCGACGGTGTTCCTTGAGAACGAACTCGAACCTCGAGGGGTCGCAATGAATTTATTCGTAAGGGCGCACAACTGCTGCCCGTGGGGTTATTCGACGCGTTCACGAATTAGAGTGAAAAATACGGACTTTTTTTTAGTTATTAAACGGATCAAATTGTTGGTGTATGCGCCATCTGATGGAAGATTTAAGTGCGAGCCACCGGTGGTACACGTCGGCACGAACGCGTTAAACTCGATCGTGAAATTCTAGTCGGACTGTCGTCGAATTTACGTCAAAAGCAAGTAGTACGAAATACGCAGTACGAAACGTCAGAAGCAAGTAGTACGACATACGCAGTAGGAAACGTCAAAAGCAAGTAGTACGACATACGCAGTACGAAACGTCAGTGATTCAACTCGACGATGCGTCAGCCGGACAATTTTGTCGTTTCCTTTGTAACATTTTTCTGTCCTTCTCTCCCTCTCTCTCTCTCTCTCTCTCTCTATTTTTTTTGATTTTTACAAACGAGCTAGACACAAAGAGAACCGTAGAAAGCCCGTGAAAAGCAACTCGCGTGATTCTTCTCTCCGCCGAATCAATCGAAAATTTCGCTGGAGCCACGGCAAGCTCGATGCTACCTTCATTGACAAAGTTTTATCGACTCCAATGTCAATAGCGAAACCGAATAGAAATTTCATAACGAAAGAGTCGATGAATATTAGTGGTACGATGCTGTTGATTTTAAAGAGTACGTAATAACTATGACGGTCTCGAAAACGCCTGAAATTGGAAAGGGGCGAAATTGCGAGGATAAATTCTGCGACGTTAACGAAAAACTAACCTCCTCGAATGCTCAGGTGTTTCATTCTTCTTTGGGAATTCTTACAGTGAAAAATATGGTCAGGTCCACGGTAAATCGACGGAAAAAAGACGCAACGAATTCAGTCGAACGAATTCGAGACATCGTTCCTTAAAAAAAAATCGATGGAGTGTTACAGTGGTGGTCGTTAATTCTCATTCTCTCTCTCTCTCCATCTTACGACGAGAAACGAAGAGCCACGCGAAACGAAGCGCGTCTTCCTCGAGTCCGTCGAGAACAGCGATGAGTTTGAAATCGCTCACGGTCGCGTTTAAATGTTCCGTCGTTATTGGCCAGCTCGAAATGCATCGTCGATCATCCGTTACCACCGCCTTTGATACTTGCGAACAGTACCGTTGTCTCGTTAACGTCCGATCGACGGCAAAGACAGCCTTCGACGCGGCTCAACCGCTGCCATTGGCGTATGAATGGCACCTACAATCGCGCGGGCGTTAACGATCTTTAGGGCTTACGGATCGAACCCAAGGCGGAGTTTCTCGATCGCATCAAGAAGAAGAGAAACGTATGGCATCGGTATTGCGATTCGATTGCCTCTATCCAATATACCGTGTCAGTTTGTCTAACATCCGAACTTGTATTTGTGTAAGAATTCTTTTGGATACTTAAGGATTCTCGAGGAGAAGAGCAAATCCAGGAAGTTCTTTGCTAATAAAATGAGATTTAATTCTAGATAATGGAAGAAAAACAAGTAGCCCGGTCAGTTTGACGGGATTCACTCGACTCGATCTCTACAATTCTTTTCTACGACTGATCTCTACAATTGTTGTCTACAACTTATCTTTATAATTATTTTCTACGACTGATCTCTACAATTGTTTTCTAAAAGTAATCTCTATAATTGTTTTCTACAATTGATCTCTACCATTGTTTTTTACGACTGATCTCTACGATCGTTTTCTACAACTGTTTTCTACGATTGATCTCTACGATCGACACTCGAATCAGCGGCGGAGTTATACCGCCATTTTTATCCGAAGAACGTCCCGTTGGACGCTTTTGCTTTTCTACATTTATATCTCGTAATTATCGCAGTCTTCGTTCGATATCGCGCCACGACGGGTTACAGCGAGCAACAACGAAGAAATAAGAGCAACTGGGAGAATAAACGGCAATTTCGAATTTTCATCCGATCGAAACGCCTCGAGCCAAGGAAACTTCCGAAGCAACTTCGTCCCGCTTTGCCGGAGCCCTCGAACGCGATGGAAGAGCGCAGCTCGATCTCATCCGACTCTCGACCGACCTTTGAAACCCAAGCGGAGGCCGAAGTGGCGAAGAACGCGTCACGGAAAGAACGAAGCTCGCGGAAAAAACGTGCTTCGTTGATTGGACAGCGCCTATGGGCACTTTGGAACGATTCGAAGCTCAGGCTACGAGGAAACGCGACGCTCGACGCGATTCTCGGCCTTTGACGGACCTCGACTTTTTCCTCTGCGCTCGGAAGCGTAATTAAAAGTGACGTCTCGATAGCAAGGTACGATACCGATCGATCTATCGGTGACGATTAGCCGACGCTATGGCGTCGATATGGCGTCGCGGCGACCCGCCGCAGGGGGAGACGCACCGCGGCTAACTTCCGTGCGAAACGGACGCGTTTAATAAAGTTCCGCCTTGATTGTATAAATTATTAACGTTACGGTGCAGCTCGGGTAACGCGAGCTCCCGTTGGCTGGCTGCGCCACTGACTCCGCGTCTGCAGCTTTGC
>JAITYT010000205.1:797372-817071 GCA_025433975.1 Liostenogaster flavolineata | reverse complement strand
ATATATATATATATATACTTTATTAAGTGTGTTTTATTGCTCCTTGTATTCATTTTTATTTCAGAAAATTAATGATTAATAAGCAACTTATACAGTTATACTTACAGCTTATAACTTATAACTTATAAAGTTACTTATGAAACACGTTTAATAAAGTGTTTTTTATTGCTCCTTGTACTCTATAAAAGAAAAATCATCGATATAATATAATCGTCTGAAAGACGAATGTTTATGAATAGTGTATCTCCCATGGATTTTTATGAATCTAGAGTTAAAAGCGACGACACCGTCTTACGATCGCAAAATCCTAACGATATTAATATTTCAACGGTGTTATTTAACCAGAAATATCCTAGAAACGTTAACGAGCGCTTAGTCGATGTAAGAAAACAGCGAATGGAAGCAGAGTAGCTGCCAGACAATTTGAAACTACACAATGTTTACCGATGCGTTCGTTGGCGCAAGACAAACAAAGCGTTTCAAACGATTCGCATTTTTGATGAAAAGAAAAATAGAGAGGACAAAACTTCGACGCCAGCGCGTTCACGCGGCAACGCGTCGATCTTATTTGACTTTCGATTAAAATTTTAACATTTACCGAATTAAACATTCCATCTCTCGTCAGTACACCACACGCAGTTCGCGATTGTGATTATATGTAATACTTTCGCGCGACGTTTACGTCACGCACGAGATAACTTCTCGTCTTGGATGCTTCACACGTCCGACGAGTGTCGAAACCTCACGCGTAGTTCGACGTCGAGAAGAACGTGCCGTAAGTCTCCTTGTTTTACATCTGATATCGCCATACGAAAATCGACATTTCTTTCGAAATTCTTCTTTTTTTTAAAAAAAAAACTCTTTCTAACCGACAGACACAAGTTATTTTTTTTAATCGTCATTTATCTGACATTTATCAAATCGAAATGTCACAAATCTGACCTTTACCAAAGCGCATTAATTAAAGATGGATTCTCGATACCGCTGCTGATCATCGCGATGACGCGCATTCGCTCGACCGTGGAAAGAACGCGATGCAACGTTTTTCTTCATTTTCTAAAACGAACGTAAAAACGTGGAGCGTCTTTCGAGCACGAAACATCGCTAGACGAATCTCTAAAGGAATTACTTCGAAAGAAACGCGTCCTTGATCATGCCAAGCTCGATTTTAAATAACGTAGGATTATATCGCGTCGTAACTCGGCCGCGCTTTCTGAGCACTCGTCGCGAATCGATGGAAGCTGATAAAACGGCGAGGAATAAAAAGGAGCACCGTTGATTTAAGATAATTCACGGCTTCCAACCCAATTACAGCAGCTACTTCAACGACATTGGTATCGTTAATTATCACGATCTACAAAAAAGAAGGAAAAGAAAATTCGTTCGATCTCGTGCCCTTCGTGTTCGGACGTTCTAAAGCCATCCAGAGTATTTTTACGCGATTATCGCGCTCCTCTGGCGCGTTTTTACTCTCGAAATCCTATCGAAAAATTCGAGCGCGCGTTGAACGTCGAAAAGTCGTCGAGTCTTCGAATAATTTCGTCTTGAAGCAGAAGCGTTGCTCGAACGAAAGAAGCGACGAACACCGACTTGAGAAACACTGCCCGTCGACCCGTGCGCGTAAAAATCGACGAGAGATAGTCGAGGCGCGCGGACACCTCGGTATGCAAGGTGGAAAGCTGCGACGTAGGTGTCGTTCCGACAAGACGAGTCGATCGACGTATTTCTTACGTTCGAAGGTAAATCGGAGATACGCGTGGAAATTCGAGAGGCTCGAGAGGAACTGCGTCGACTCCGGCGATGACAAAAAATCCTTCGAGCAGGACGAAGGAGAGAGGACGGAAAGACGCGGATGAAATTGGCGTTGGAACGACTTTGACTCATTTTCTGTCGCAATCGAAAAATACAAGAAAAGAGAAATTAAATTAAGTGTAATAACGATAATCATACTAAACAACTTTGAATTTGAAATTTTAAAATGTGTCCTACAAATGTAATATAATATGTATAATTATTTATAATTTATTTATACATAATAATTAACACGTGTAATTAATATACATATATATATATATTAATTATTATATACGTATATAATAATTAATTTAATTATTTGATTAGTATGAATATTATTATTACACAATTTAATTTTTTTTTATATTTTAATAATTAATATATATATAAATATTAATTATTATATACGTATATAAGGATACGTATATAATAATTGGGACGACTTTACCCACTGTTCGTCAATGTTCCATTTTTGGGACACATTTTCAAATTTCAAATTCAAAGTTGGTTAGTATGAATATCATTATTACGCATAATTTAATTTCTTTTTCTGTATTTTTGAATTGCGACGGATAACGGGTTAATTTCTCGATGTCGGAGTATTCGGTGGCGCGTGCTTTTTTTCGTGTTCAGGGGGGAAAAACGCGACGGAGTAACCGAGCATTTTCATGCTCGAAATTGAAGTACGAATCGCGCGGCTCGAAAATACGTTTCATCGGATAACGAAATCCGTCGAGGCTGTGAGTAATGGATTAAAAACAATGCGGCTGCGAGTTCGTTCGCCTTCGAGGCGGTTGGCCCACCGGATATTACTTCCGCGCCTTTCTTTCCAACTGTCAGGACTCGAGACACGTTTTCCATGTTTTCGCGATGAATGCCGCGCTATCGAGGGAAAGGAGAACCCTCGTAAGAGGAGAAAAGAGAGGAGAGAGACGTGGAGAGGAAATTTGACGAAACGTGGCGTCTCCGTTGATACTACGAGCATTTCGATCGGAAAGTCAAACGTAGAACGAGTCGAAAGGTGAATAATTCTCCGTGCATCCGTATCCGGCATCCATATGACGTTTATACAAGTACCATCCGTGGCCAATGACAATTATAGATTATAATAAGTCAATGAGCATAGTTGACACGGTGGATATGGTGATAAGTACTGTCAATTCAATGGGAAAATCATTAAAACGCTGTCGTAAATTTTTCTTTCACATCTGTGTATGGAATGCACATTGCCTATATAAATACAAACGCGGAGAACACATATCTATGTTATTTATCAAAAGGTAAAAACCGAAGTCGAAGGTGTGTAGTGTGTAGTAAAAATAATAAAAAGTCTGAATCGCGATATGAATGTAAAAATTGTAACGTTGGCTTATGTATAGATCTATATTTTAGAAAATATTACACAGATATATTACTAATTTCTACATATTAATATATTGGGTTGTCCGAAAAGTTCGTGCCGATTTTCGTTTTTTTTTTTAATTTATTTATTATTTTATTATTTATATTATATTTCTTATTATATATTTTATTATATATAATAAGAAATAATTATATATATATTATATAATTAATTTTTTTGCGTGGAAAAAGAAGAAAAAATTTCACGTAGTGATTATTTGAGACTTAAGAAACCTATATACAAAAACGAAGCGAATTTGGCGAGTGGGCAACGACATTAGAATCATCGAAACTCGTTGGAACATTCCCACCGGTTACGAAATAACACGCCTATCGCGAACGTACAGTCGCGTACAATACGGAAATAAAGGCTGGCCGCGATTTAAACCCGCGACAGCGGTGTAGTTAGAAATTCACGATGAACGCGATGACGAATTCACGGTACGAGGCAAAATTAAGTCGTCGATAGCGACGCGTATAAGCCGAGAAACGCGTTGGGCGCGGATATGACGCTTCGAGCGTACGAAAGGGTCTTAAAACAAGCGTGGAACCGTGCCGTGGTTACGCGCGTACGGATTACGGAACGGAGTTGTAAAAGTTTAGATTGCATCTTCGCGGGGGAGGGACTGACGACGAGCGGCTGTCGCAAAAAATGAAAAAATGAGAGCCGTAAGTCCTGACCCTAATGAAACTCAAGGCGGATCTGGCTTATGCGTGTACATAAAAATAAATAAATAAATATTATATATATATATAAATATATATAATATATAACAAATAGATACGTTACATATTTAGGATATCTTTGAGAAGCAACAAGTGCTTTATTAAGAACAGTAAAGATATTTACTATAAATAAAGTGGATATGTCAACGAGTGCTTATAAAGTTTTCGTCGTTGGCTTCTAACTGAACTACCGTTGTGCTCCTTTACAGTTTCGTCATTACATTATTGCATATTCGTATACATATATTTAAATTAAATAAAAATTGTATCAGACTATGTATATTATATATAATTATATTAAATTATATATATGTGTGTGTGTGTGTAATAAACGTGTATATGCAGATACATCGCAGATACAGATACAGATAAATTCGATCGCGAGCGGTACCGCGAATGAGAGGTGCATGCAAATTCGAGCCGATCCTGGCCACCTGAAAAATTCTATGCATTCGTGAACGACAACGATGTTTTAAGTTTCCTCGGCGAACTTTCGCCTTTGTTAAACTCACCTACGTCGATCCGATGCCACGAGATATGCAACAGGGACGCGGAGTCGGTCGGCGAAAGCCATTTTCATGCTCGAGTCGCTGCAAGGCATTGCGCTCTTATCTTACGTACATCGGTGTTGCGCGCGGTATGCCCGGAGAGAGGGAGAGAGAAATGCATTGGAATTAGATTTACACGCGGCGCGAGGAACTCCGATGGCTTCGTTTGGAAACGATATCCGTCCAACGTTCATAATTACGACGGCACTTCTACCATCGTCAAAAATAACAAAGAGATACGACCTACGGATACGAATTAATTAATAATAATTATTATTATTATCGTCGTATTACTTTTGACGAAAACGATTGAATAGGACTGGTTTTAGACGCTGCCTTTCTTTCAAGGCTTCATTTCCACGTACGGCACATAATGAAATAATAGAATTCAAAAATATGTCTAAAGCGCGCGTCTCGTTCCTTCATTTCTAAATTGGAATAAAAACGAAACTGAATAACAGATCGATACAATTTTTTTACTGTTAAATTAACCCTTCTCGAGCGGAATTAAATTTTATTTATTTTCAACATTATTTTAGCATGTACGTCTGAGGAAACATTACAGAGGCTAAATGCATGTATATGTATGTATTATACCATAATTATTCATAACTTGTACTTCTAGTAAGAGAAAGAAAGCCCGGTTTGTTCGAATGCTTCTCCGCGGATATAATTGTCATTCGCTAGGTGGAAGTCCGAAGAATAAGAAAAAAATATAGGTTAGGTGCTTCGAACACGTTGACGAAGCAAAAGAATGTGCTAAGGCCATCCATTGACAAAATCCGCGATCACTTAGTCGCCAGCCCGATAGAATAACGCATGATGTCGTTCTTCTTGGGTATTCTGTGTGTTCGCTCGTCGAAATCGCGTGATGCTTTCTTTCTGATATTCTTTATCCCATCCATCTTCGGTCGCGTTAATTGGGATAAATTGAATGAAGCAACGAGCAGCGCAAATGTATTTCAAATACGTTATTTCGAGTGGTTTCATTAGCGTCAGACTCGCCTGGAATTACGAACGAACGAGAAAGAGAACCTTGATTGTCTCTGCGGTCTAATTAATTACACGAATCTCTAAATTCATAATGGATATAAGGAAGCGAAATTGGAGAAATAGGAAAACGTCGAATCGTACGATTAAAACGTAGTGGCGTTATTAAATCGTAGAAAAGGACGTTCTACGAAGTCATTCTGGAGTTGGAGAAATAGGAAATAAATTCGAGGAAATGCGTTTGTCTATTTGACGTTGAAAAAAGGTAGAAAAAGGCGAAACTCGACCGATCGAGAGATCGAAACGTCCCACGAGCAAAGAACAATCGGCAAATCGAGTCGAACTTCCGTCGATTATTATCGAACACGTGTTTTCGAGCGTCTCTACGGTCTAATTATCAGGCCAGTCCAAAAGTTCGTGCGCATTTTTGGGAATGCGTGCATGCTATTAATGCGCGCGAACTTTTGGACTGGCCTGACAATTACACGAATCTCTAAATTCATATTGGATATAAGGAAGCGAAATTGGAGAAATAGGAAAACTTCGAATCGTACGATTAAAACATACCGGTGTTATTAATTCGTAGAAAAGGATTTTTTACGAACTCATTCTGGAGTTGGAGAATTAAGAAATAAATTCGACGAGATGTCGATCTCCTCTTGAGAATAACTCGATTCTAGGACGATATCTCGATCGGCTGGATCGACATCGAAGAAGGTGAAAAAAGGCAAAATTCTACGAGGAACGTGCGAGCGTTTAATCGTTAGATCGAGAGATCGTAACGTCCCACGAGCAAAGAACAACCGGCAAAACGAGTCGAACTTCCGTCGATCGTTGTCGAACACGTGTCTTCGTGCGTCTCCGCGTGTTGACGTAAGACACACGCACGTACGTGCGTATAACGTGGAGTACGTTGAACGGTAAGTTACCGCGTGACCGGAACTCGATTACGCATTCCTCTAAATACGGAACGAGAAGCCGTTATGTAGGCGCTGCGAGGCTCGGGACTGATGCGAGCGTCGTCTTTATCCTCTTATTATTGTCGCGACTGTCGTGGCGTCTGCGAAGCTAAGAGAAAGAAAAAATAGAAAAGAAGAAGAAAAAGAAGGAGAAAATGAAATAAAAGAAAATAACAGAAGAAGATGAAGAAAAGAAAAGAGCGATTTCTTGTCGAAGTCGGTGAATACCGTTCGAAATTGGCGCGTAATCGAGCGGCAGACTGCGTCGAGCCGAACGTCGATTGCTTCTTGAATCAATTGTTAAGAATTTATCAGCAGCAACGCACTAATTATTTTACAACGGTATTAAATGTATGCAGCAACACTGAGCGAATAAGGCGAAAAAAGAAGGAAGAAATAAAATGATAGAAGAAGAAGAAGAAAAGAAAAAAGCGGTTTTTTATCGAAGTCGGTGAATACCGTTCGAAATTGGAGCGTATTAGAGCGGCAGACTGCGTCGTGCCGAAAGTTGACTGCTTCTTGGGCCAACCGGTAACAACCGACCGACCAGCCACCCACCAGTTATTATGAAACTCAATTACGTATACCTCGAAACGTAGAACGAGTACTCTCAGTCTCGTAGACTCGCTCGTTTCGACTCGAGCGCTCTCGATTCTCACTTAATTAGCGTTACGTAAGTTTATCCATTATGCGAAACACGAAAATTAGTTATAACGCTACGCTTCTTGCATATTATCAAGACCGCCTGGAATAATCTTTAAAGACGGTTGTTACGCGAAACGCGCTCGCTTCTCACGTGGAAAAGTAATCGAACCGACGTAGCGGGAAGGAAATTGTCGCGGCTTTTCGAGAATTCATCTTTCGAGAATTTTCGAGACACGACCGATCGACGACAGGTACTTCGTTACTCGTATAAATTGAAACTGAAAATCACGGAAGGTCGGCCGTCTCTTCCGAAGATCGAGTTCGTCCGGAAGAAATGGAATAATGAGTTAATTAAAGAAGGGTTCGAGAAGAGCTCGAAACACCTTTCGATCTTCCTACCGGATTCGAAAGGAAACTGTTCGAATTAAATGTTCCTCGACGAGTCGACTGACTACGAAACTTGCAAAGGAGACTTAGATACGATTAAAAATCAGTTTGGACCAGCCAGTTTCTCATAGTTGCGACACTGATAAAGCTCAATAGCCAAAATTGTTGAAAATGAGCTAGAGAAGAGTTGATAACGCGTTTCAATCTTCCAACCGGATTGGAAAGGAAACTGTTCGAATTAAATGTTCCTCGAAGAGACGACTCACTACGAAATTTGCAAAGGACACTTAGATACGATTAAAAATCAGTTTGGACCAGCTAGTTTCTCATGGTTGCGTCACTAATAAAGCTCAATAGCCAAAATTGTTAAAAAAGAGCTGGAGAAGAGTTGGAAACGCTTTTCAATCTCCCTACCGGATTAAAAAAAAAAAACTATTCGCAGGAAATGTTCCTCGACGAGTCGACTGACTACGAAATTTGCAAAGTACACTTAGATACGATTAGTTATCGGTGAGGTGCAGCCAGTTTCTCATAATCGCGTCACTGATAAAGCTCGATGGCCAAATCGTTGAGAAAGAGCTTGGGAGAGACCTTGAGAAGGGCTCGAAAAGGGCTCGAGAAGAGTCGAAAATACGTTTCAACCGACAAGGAAATTTGCAAAGTCTACTTAAATGCGATTAGTTATCAGTGTGGAGCAGGCAGTTTCTCGCGGTCGCGTCGTTGATGAACGCTCGTTACGCGAAATCGTTGAAAAAAAGCTCGAGAGGGATAAAAGGGCTGGTGCCGCTTTCCAAGCGAGCTTCCGGATTGAAAAGCGAAGGAGTCGAATTTAGAGGAAGCGCGATTTTCGTCGGCCGACTTTGCTCGCCGGCTCGAGTTATTACGGAATTTACCGAGAGGATTATGCACTTCAGACCGAATAATATTAGCCGGAGTAGGGGCATGAAATAACAGAGACGCGAAATTGCCGTCGCCGCTTAACTCGGCTCGACGGTTGAGCCGCTGTCGACGAACGGCGTCTCTCGTACCTTCCTGATGTTTGAGATGACGAACTCGCTTAACGACTGGTCGTTCTAAGGTGTGTCTGTTGTTTCTGCGTTTCCATCGACGTTCGATCGGCGCTGCGACTCGAGGAGACGCGTCGGCTGGAAATTAATTCCACGACGTTACGAATATTAACGCGAAGAGATTTATCGGGGAGATCCCTTCGTCTTCGTGACTATCGACGTCTACGTAAGGATCAGTAGACGACTGAGTAACTTCCGCTTCGAAAATAGAGAAAAACTTCGATCGGTTTGCTCGTCAAGGACAAAGATAATTAAAATCGAATTTATTCTATATTTCATCATTGACGATGAGAAATTATATTTTATTTTTCGAATCAAAGGCGGAGAAAATTAAAATCGAGTTTATTCAATGTTTTATTTTTAGAATAAAAGACGAAAAAAATTAAAATCGAGTTCATTCGATATTTCATCATTGACAACGAGAAATTATATTTTATTTTTAGAATTAAAGACGGAGAAAATTAAAATCGGATTTATTTTATATTTCATCATTGACAACGAGAAATTATATTTTATTTTTAGAATCAAAATTCATCGCTGTCGTTCTTTGGTAATCAAATTCTTGTGTCAAACTTCGATAACCTCCTCGAACCGATTAAATCGTCATCTTCGTATTTTTTCAAAAACTCTCCACACTAACAGGGAAATTTAAAAACGTCAATCGCCAACTAGATTCGAATTCCACGTTATTCTCGTAACCTGCACCATGTCGTATACTTGTTATTGAAACGCGCTTGCATCGAGTATCGACTCACTGACTCGCGATAATCGGTCTTATTGTTGTCGAAAAGAAAAGGAAAAGGGAAACGCCGCGGAGCAGGAAATTGGCAACAAGAGAGAAAGAAAGAGAGAGAAAAGCAACTCGCCTTTCCCACTCCCGTTCGAAACGCTGAAGTTTCGACTGTGGTGCTAGGTAGACTGGGAACTTTCACGACGACGACGACGACGACGGCGATTTCAGCCTAGTAGTCGCTGCTATACTCGTGAAACCTTCCAGCTTTGCAGCATCGAAGGAAAGTCTTGAAGGAACAGCTGGAAAGTCGATGTAAACGTTGAAAGGAGGGTAGCGAACCGCTTGTGCGCAACGAGAGCCCAAGAGGAGGAGGAGGAGGAGGATGCGAAGGAGAAGAAGAAGAAGAAAGAAAAAGAAAAAAAAAAAGGAAAAAGGAAAAGCGCAGGAAGAAAAGCAAAGTGGAAGAAAGGCACGAGAAAGAAAAGAAAGAGCAGAAGCGGCAAACGGCTTTCCGTGGAAAATTCCGCGAAGTATTTCGCGTCGTTGGAAAAATTCGTTATGTAGAATCGAGGAGCTTGCGCGAACGTGCGCGCGTGTTTAAATGAAAAGAAGCACGCGTGACTGTACACTTACCAGTTTCTGCCTACTTCTCTGTCGTGGTGAACGAGAGAGAGAAAGAGAGAGAGGCTAAAAGGAGTTCGTGGTTAAAGAAAACGTGAGGAAGCTTTTGCCTCGTAAAATCGGGAATTTTGAGGCTGAGAGCCATTTTCTTCGAATACGCTTCTTAACCCGTTCTCGTCTGTACTCGTCTGAAAACGTGAACGACGAGAATAGATAAATCGAGGCTGGATCGATCCTTCGATCAATGAAGCATTTTCAAACCGGAAGATCGAAAAATCGTCTCTAGTCTGACGAATTACGACGAATAAAGGAAAACGAAGAAAGGAAAAAGGAATAATCGCGTCGTTAACTTCGTTCTCGCGCTCGAAGAACGCTCGATTTTCATTTCGGGCACGAAAACTTTTCGACCACGTTGATCTTGAAAAGAAGACTTTTGAAGATTTAAAAATTCGTAATTTTAAAAGATTATCTTTTTTATTTATTTTTTTTGAAGATTAAACGATTGTACGTCAAACGTTTTAAATTTATATTACCTAAAAATAAATTACGTAAATGAAAATTTATTTTAAGCATAATTAGCTTATTGTAAAGCAATAATATATCGATATTAATCGAAATCAATAATAAATATAGCAATAATAAGCTAATTGAGCATAAAAAGCTGCGTAATTAAAAAGGGAATTCCACGGTTAACAGGTTAAAGAGTTATCTGTTAATTCTAATCGATCGAAGGCGTAAAAATTCGTGATCGATTTTCTCCCGTGAGATAAACGATGGCGTTCAGGAGGAAAATTTCGACGAGACGAATCGTCGCTCGGGTCAAGGAGACCGATTCATAAATACCAAGGCAACGAATGGGTTGAGAAGACTCGACTCGAACCTTGCGATCTTTGCGTTCCAACGTTACGCGATAGTGCGATTTTGACGCCGATATTCGTAGAAACGAGACTAACGAGCGCTCGCGTAACCGAGAGAAACCCATTGTACATGTATTTCCTCAATTGAAAAGAATGGACGCGAGCGACTTTCGCCTCGAGTAACGATACTAATTAACGAGCGCGCTACTCGAAAGCTACCGTCTTATAACCCACCCCGAACGTCTCCAATTATTTCTCCAATTAACGACTCCTCCTTCACATCGTCGTCGTCGTCGTCGTCGTCTTCGTCATCGTCGAAGACGAGTGTTCTAACGCGAGGCGCTCACACGTGAGCTCAAACTCATCGTTACGTAATCACGTAGCGTTTCGCGCCGCTACCATGGGGGCGAGAAAATTCATCGATGCTTTTCACCGATCGTAAGCTTGCTCTAGCGCTGTTTTCGTATTCGATGGCACGATGGAGACACACCGACCGTAGCGCCGCGCTCGAAAGTACTCATATTCTGTTTAAAGGAAAGCAAATCGATGCCGTAAACAAAGAAGAAGCGTGGTTCGTTTCGGGAAAATTTCTCGTTCGTGAATTTTTTCGTTGGAATTGAGCTAGGGAATTAAAAGCTATTCGACGTTTATGGAATCGCAGTTTTTGCAAGGATTATTTCGTCATTTTTAATTCGAAATGTTCCAGAGTCCGATTGGATCGTCGGAAAGTCATCTTGGAAAACTGACCATCTTTGGATGATGCGAAAGACCATGCGAGAAATAAAAGAAAATCAAGCTCACGTATGTAAGGACGCGTCTTTGTCCCTTTAGATTCGATTATAGAAGCTAGCAACTGAACCATTCGAGGCGATGTTCAAACTAGAATTCGTAAAAGCCTCCAATCACTGCAAAGGTTTGGGTTTGGAAGCTGTTAAAGGCGATTAGGCATCCAAGTTTTAGTAAAATCATTTTGGAAAAATGTCCACCCCTGGATGAAGCGAAGGACTACGTGAGAAATAAGAGAAGATCATGGCCTTCGCCCCTTTAGATTCGATTCGAGAAGCCAGCAACCCTTCTAATCATCCACTTGACCATTCGAGGTGATGTGCAAACTTAAATCCGTAAAAGTTTCCACCCATTGCGAAGATTTCGGTTTCGATTCGGCATCCAGGTTTCGATAAAATCGTTTTGGAAAATTGTTTACCCTTGGATGAAACGAAGAACCAATCAAAAAACGAGAAAAAATCACGCTTACGTATTTAAGGGCACGTCTTCGACCCTTTAGATTCGATTCGAGAAGCCAGCAAACCTAATCGTCCACTTGACCATTCGAGGTGATGTGCAAACTTAAATCCGTGAAAGCTTTCGACCACTGCAAAGATTTCGATTTCGATGATGTGTTTCGATTCGGCATCCAGGAGCTGAGTAGATTCGCGGTCACCCCAGTGACCTTGGACTGACTACGAGAGAGGAGCGACATCCTCCAGAAATGATAAAGAATGAACAAGCGTGGGTGTCATCGTCTTCAACCGAGGACGTTCGTTGGATCGTTGGTTGTTATTCTTCGAGAAGAAGACGAAGAAGGAGAAGAAGAGGATCGTAGAAAGGGGAAAAGCAAAGACTAAAACGGTCTTGGACCCGCGAGTGGAAGGAAAGCTGTCCGATGCGGACCAACGACGTACATACAAAGCAAAAAAGAGACGGAGAGAATCGTCGCAGATAGGAGACGAAGGAATGAGAGAAGGACAGCCTAACGTGGCGGAGTGGGAGACGGGGAGAGAAACGGAACGGATAATAATGGCGTCGTTGCTAATAAAAAGCGATACCATCGAGAGGAAGGTAGCAGTACTCGAGACGCTGCCGGTTTGCGGGCTAGCGGAAGTTCGAAGGAAAATTGTGTGTGTCTTTCTACGATGAGGAGAAGGAGGGACGATGGGAGAAGTGGCTGCAGCGTGGTGGTGCGAGGAAGAGAAAGCGAGATGAGGTGGTTGACCGAAGGAAGAAGAGAGAAAGAAAAAGAAAAGAAAAGAAAAGAGAAGAGAAGAAAAGAAAAGAAGATGAGTGGAAGTGGCGGCTCGAAGGCTGATGATGGTGGTGCTGGTGACAAGGACGGTGGGTTACGGTGTAAAATAAGATCATGGGGGTGAATTGTGGTCGTCGTAGACGCGGTAGTGGAAGGAGAGCTGCTGGTGGAAGGGTGAAGGAAGCCAGGCAGGACGGAAGGGAGGGAGGGGTGGTATTGGACGAGGACAAGGACGAGGTTGGGAGGTTGATAAGAGGCTGGCAAAAGGGAGAGAAATTTACGATGGCCCGTGCCAATAGTCGTTCGAGGCCACTCTTGCTTACGATTCCGCGAGATTGGGGTTGCTTCGCGCACTTTCAGCCCTCGGAAAAAACGCTTATCGTTGAGTTACGAAGGGGACACGTTAAATTCCACGCCGCGCACAAAGAAGACGATTTAAATTAAATGCTCGCCTTTACCGCGTCCACCTTTCGCCTATTCGCGCTCGAACTTCTTCTTGTACTCTTTCTCTCTCGTTTGCCTTCTCACTTGCTTCCCTCCTTGTTCTCCCTTCTTCCATTCTCACTTCATCTCTCTTTTTTTTCTCTCTCTCTTTCTCTACTTTACGCAAACTCACTCGGCGGAACTTCGTTCGACTTCCTTCGTGCTCCCGCTTGGCTCTCCACGTTCCCTAGGTCGACGCGGAGTCACCCTTTGGGAGACGGACGGATGTTCCGGTAAACACTGCAACCCTAGCGCGCGCATACGTACCGAGAGAAAGGAATTAGGCCGAAGGGAGTCGTTGCGTCGAGGTGCGCGCTTCATCTAGCCCGGAGTCTTCCTTTTCTCGTCCCATCGAAGAACGAAGACGGAAGCGACGCTGCCTCGTCCTTTGGGTAACTCGAGTCGAGTTTCGATCGGTCTTCCTCTTCCTGATTTACGGGGTGATCCGTTTAAAGGCGAGCGACGCAAACGAGACGTTTCGCGCGTCGTTAAATGAAGCTTGAAGAGGCTCTTTCATGGAAATATCGAAGTGTTTTTCAGCAAGATCGAGGAAGAATCGAGAGTAGCAAAAGCTGCGTCTTTCTAGAAACGTTTTGTACCTCGTGGAATTTTGGAGTCTTTGTTAGAGATATCTGATCCTACCGATCAGCTGATTTACGTAAGAATCAAGCCAAACTGGGCAAAATGATTGTTAAATCAATCCATCGGTTCTTGGGAAAGCAGTGTGAAAATCGACGCCCGAGTCGGCTGTCTCGTTTCGGGCGATACGTCATACGTTTTTAGGTTATATTCAAAGTTTGATAACGGGATCGAATACCGTCGCGTCGTAAGACGGGCCCACCTTCGGCGATAAAAATATTACGATCGAGGAATATCGCTTTATCCTTCGTACGATAGACGAACCCGCTTGGAAGCGTGACTGATGGCGGCTTTGTAGCTACCAGAACGCCGCTAGCGACTTCCAGGGACGCGAACACTGGATAAATCGACACTGACTTTCGTTCGAACAGCCTCGGCTCGATCGTGTCCTAGGATCAGCCTGTCGACGAGCTCTAACTTCCTGGATTTTACGATGGTTGCGACGGAGTAAGTAACGTGGTCGAGAGACGGTGAGTTCCGGAATCTGGAGTGTCCTTCGATTTTAATTTCAGACCGATGATTCGTTTTTGGTCTAGGAAGTCTTGGGTCATACGATGAAGACGACAGGATAAATAGCGTGGTTGAGAGTCGCTGAGATCTAGAACTTCGAATGTCCTTTAATTTTAATTTTAGAAAAATGATTTGTCTTTGGTTTAGGAAGACTTAAAACATACGATGAAGTCAATACGATAAATAGCATGGTCGAGAGTCGCTGAGTTTTGGAATTTTGAATCCTTTGATTTGAATTGTAGAAAAATGGTTTGTCTTTGGTCTAGGAAGTCTTGGATCATACGATGAAGTCAATAGGATAAATAGCATAGTCGAGAGTCGCTGAGTTTTGGAATTTCAAGTGTCCTTCGATTTTAATTTTAGAGAGATGATCTATTTTTGATCTAGAAAGTCTTATATCGTACGATGAAGACAATAGGGTAAATAGCATGGTCGAGAGTCGCTGAGTTTCAGAATTTTGAATCCTTTGATTTTAATGGTAGAAAAATGGTTTGTCTTTGGTCTAGAAAGTCTTGGGTCATACAAGAATCACGGCAGGACAAATAGCGTGGTGAAGAGACACTGAGTTCTGGAATTTCGAGTATCCTTCGATTTCAATTTCAAAAAGTCGGTTCCTTGTTGGTCAAAGAAACGCTCGTATTTGCGCGTAGCCGGGAAAAGGGAGAAAACATGGAGACGTTAACGCGACTACGACGGACCACTTACAGACTTTGTTTCTGCAAAAAATAGGATGGTAATGCTCGAGAAATACCTCGAGTGAAGGGCGCGCAATTAACTTTGACAAAGACGTCTCCGTGCTGAAAATGGCGTACGTGGTGCGCGACTTAATATCATTCGTCTCTCGAATTTTTAATAAAATTCTCTTTGGTCGAAACGGATAGGATTGAGAGTTCGTCCTAAAATCAATGCTGCCTCTGTTGATAAGAGACTGGTTTCTGATGGTCGATAAATTTCGGAGACAAGATCGTGAGATCACCATAATTTTAAGCCTCTTGATAAAAAAAGAAGGGAAAATCGAAGTTACACAAGTCTTTACAGTTTGAATTATTTTGCTGTCGATGTCGGGATTAATCGCTGCATTTAAAGTTGAATCAACGATTCACGATAGCCATCCAACCCAAGAAATTAAGAAACGCGGAACGGAATGAAGGGACAAAAGAACGAGTCTCGCGAGTACTCGGAACACCTCGGCGCGGGTTTCAGGCGTTTTTAGCCGCGCACCCTTTAATTCAAGGAGTCCCCAACCCTCGACGGCAACGTCCTTGCGAAAGTGACGTACGAGTGGGTACTCGCGATACCCTTTAGCACCGAGCGGTTCAACCACCTTCGTGGTTTAACATCGAGGCTGATGCAAATTGCGCGGTTCTGTTCGCGGAGTTACCCTGGCGGAAGGGGGGGAAGGGGAGGAGAACGGAAGTTGAGAAGTAGGGCAAGAAACGGAGAAATAAGTTGGCTCGACATCAGCGTAGCCGCGAGTCCTTAAATGAAAAATAAAAAACTAGAGGAAATTTATAGGGTAAAATCTGTCGTGTTAAAATTCGAGGTTGAAAAGTCGAGTGGTTTTCACGACCGGAGGAAATAAATATTGTATTAGGTCTACCGGAAAGTTTCGTCACATGATGTCATCGCAAACTTCGACATTGACTCCTTCGACCATTGCATCTCTACGTATGTGCTCGATATTTACGAGAAGAGATGATCTTCAACCATAAAAATTATATTATTCGGTAAATATTAAACTGTTTAAATTTATATTACGTAAAAATAAATAACGCTTATTATAAAGCAATATCAATCAAAATATTATAATATATAATTTATTTAAATATTATTATTAATTAAATAATACTTTTTAATAAATAAACAAATAATTAAATATATACAAAATTAAATTATAATATAATATATAATAAATATAGCAATAATAAGCTAATTAAGCATAAAAAGCTGCGTAATTAAAAAGGGAGTTCCCCGGTTGACTGGTTAAGTAATCTATCGAAAACGTATTGGTTTCTTTTCAATCAAAAACGACTGAACCATCCGGTAGACTTAATACTTCCTTCAATGTACAAGTAGTTTCTTTACGGCGCTGATGAAAACTGCAACGTCTTTGGACCAGCTCGAACGGGATACACGAAAACCGATCCGTCCTTGAAGCTAAAGCAAAGTGGCCTAAGGCAACCGACTGGCTTAACTCGAGTAAACCTAGGCTATAATACGGTGGACTAGACTAGTCGTTCATCGACGACGACGACGACGACGTGTTCACTGGAACTCACTGGCGTCTCCCGAAAGCCCCCTTTTCTACTTCCCTGCCATCCGTGACCAATTCCATAGTCCGACGACAACGGAGACGAGGAGAACGACAAAGGACCAGAGAGTCTCAAAGGAAATATTCCAGTTGGAGGTTCCATTCCACGCGGTGGGTGGCGCGCTCGTGCCGAGTTTTAATTAAAGGAAACTAAATTTCATCGATGAGATCGAGCGACGGTTTTGTCGCGGCAACGAGCGAAAGGTTACGAGGCCATCTTCCTGGATGAGTTTTCCAACTACTACTTCGTCGATTGTTACGTAACTGTCAGAAATAGAAGAAACGAGTCCCCTACAGACTGTGTTATCGCGAAATTGCTATCGTCGACTTGGCTAGGTTAGGTAAGAACTTGTTGAAAAACGCGAGCGCTGCCCTTTGGCGCTAGAGGGAGAAGAAGAAAGAAAATAGAAAAATCGTAGGATCGAAACCCTTCGAGGAAAAAGAGGGAACTGTCCTTGATAGCGCGAGTGGACCATAAAGAATCGTATTCTCCGAGTAAACAACTTCGAAAGAATTCTCCGACCTCCATTTTGATATCCTCGTAAGGACGCGCGTGCGGCTAAAATCCACTTTCTACCACTCGGACTAATTTTTTTTAGCAACGTAAACGAATTTACGTAAAGCAATCGTATGGTTTCGCGCGAACATCGTCGATTTTCTCGATACAAAAATCTCATCGGCGGATTTGTCGTTCGAATACATCGTCGCTTGCCGTACGGACGACGTCGAAATGGTATCGCGTCGCCACACACTGATGAAAAAACTGATAAGTGAAAATCCAACGAACGTTTCCAAGTCTGTTAAATACCGCGACTTCCATATCCGATCTACCAGCCGCGCGTATAGATTGGAGGTGCTAAAAGGATTAGAAAGGACCTCGAGATAATAAATCGCGAGTGGAAACAGATGGAAACGTCGATTTTACCGAAAGGATTTCGTAGGATTGCGTACGATCGTCGTAACGAGAAAAAGTTCGTCTATTGAAAACAATATATGACAACGATTTACGACAAATTTCTCCGATCTATTTTAAATAAGATTTAATCGATAAAATTTATTTTAGGATTCATGGGTTTCATTATTTGATCCAACTTGTTAGGATTCAACTTGGCGGAAATTACTGCAGCTTTTCCCGAGTAGGCGAATCTCACAGGTTTCCCAAGAACTACGACGACGACGAACTTTCGATGGAAAATCAACGTTTAACCAGTTAACTGTGACGCTCCCTTTTGAGAGAGCGCACCGACATGTGTCGTGAAAATCGAGCCATGACGAGTATACTCGTCGATCACGGAGTAAGCGTCGCTGTTAAAATATTAGATCAAAAAGTGGGGCTTGTTTTATAAAATTAACAATTGTATTACTAATATTTATTTATTTAGTTAACATAAGCATATATTACATGCATATTAAATGAAAAATTCAATACATATGAAGGTAAGAAATTAAATTTTATAAAAATTTTATTATTAATATATATATATTATATATTTATTATAAAATTGAAATTAAATTAGCTAAAAAAAGCCTCTCCTACGCCAACATCTAAAAAACGTTATCATCGCACATAAATAAATTCGTTATGCGCACTGATACGCTGTTTCAGCCGGTATTTATTCCGGCCCGGCCTCAAAATATTCTAAACGTCTTAAAATTTGAAAATATGTTCTGTTTCTCACAAAAATTACAATTTAAATAGCCAATATTCGCTACTTCTTACGCATGACGAGTATACTCGTCGATCAGAGTTGACTGGTAAGGTAACACGAACGCGCACATCCACTTACACGGAAGGAAGAAGCACGAAAGGACAGCACGAACGTCTCGAAGACGTCGAGAATCGTTGGCGAGAGCAATCGTATCCGGAATTTCCTCTCGCGTTGTCGTCCGAATTGGAGGCGATCGATGGGCAGGCTTAGCTTCCGGATTTCTTGATTGAAGATGGTCAAGGCGCCGACCGTGTACATCCGTTGGTCCTCCCAGACCCCTTCCACCCCCGACCGAGATCCGATTGCAATCGGTGTCGTTCCGTCTCACGGACCTCGTACGATCATTACCGTGTCTGAACTTCTTTTCCTCGTCTACTTTTTCCCTCCGTTCGATCGTACGTTTCCTTTGGCAACGCGATCCAGCGCCAATCGCCGCGATACGATTTAGGAAGGAAGTTACGTTCCCTCTTCACGATTTCCAGCGAAAGCCTCGAGATTATCGTGAAAAATAAAAATATCTTAACGTTCTCTCAGCTCGATTCTACATCGAAACGGTAAACGCGATCGAATTTCGCACCAGATCGGGGAAAACCCGTTCATATAGCGACCGACGACGAAATAAAACAACAGTGGGAACGAAAAATAGTCCAATTTTTTTTACTGGCGAAATACATTTATTTGTTAAGGAAATTTTAAATACTAATCAAGAGCATGGTTTCCGTCATTTTCTAACACTTTTTGCCAACGTAAAGGCGGTGGTTCGATTCCCTTTTTAAACAAGTCTTTCGACTTTTCATTGAAAAACTTTTCCAAGCGCGTTTAAACTTCTCCAACATTTTTTTACCTCTTAACGTATGCTCTAACGATCTGAAAAGGTGGTAATCCGACGATGGGAGATCTGGTGAATAGGGTGAATGAGGTAAAAGTTCCAATCCAAACTCCTTTATCTTTCGTTATCATGTTATCGTGTTGAAGGATCTTTTTCTGGTATTGACCAGGTTCAAGCAATGCATGAATCCAGAGAAATTTCACCACACAAACAAAGACCTTCTTTATCGTTGGCGATGGTCAAGGTGTCCATCTGCAATCGTCTGCAAAAATTTTGGGAAAAATGGGAATGTGTTGAAAGTTACGCCATACAGCCTGAAAACATCGCGGTGCTTGAAAAATGCAGTCGCAGCATTCCTACATCTATGTCAAATTTGCAAACGATTGCACTTCCGAGTTAAATCCAATGGACAACACTTTGAAAACATATACCACTAATTCATATGCGCAAGCAAAAATTATCTTTTC
>JAITYT010000205.1:761918-772236 GCA_025433975.1 Liostenogaster flavolineata | reverse complement strand
AACCTAATATCTCAGGTCGAAAAGCAGTCGGTCCAAAGGAAACGTTAAAAAAGGACGATGATCTCACGACCGTGTGGAATTTGTATAAATTTTCAGCCATTTTGGCAGAACGACGAACGAACTCTTAGACGAAAGTTTCGTCGATTCGAATGCGATCGAACGATCTCCGCTTCCTCGTATGGCGATCAATTTAAAGAGGCGAGCGAGCGTCGTCGTGGAGCGACCGAACGATCAAAATTCGATTTGCCTCGCATCAAAGTACAAAACGCTTGCTTATAGGCATGTTTTATTCAGCGTGGTACACACCGACGACTATCAATTAGCTCCACTCGCAACCGGTGGCACCGGCAACGCGCGCTTGTTATCGGGAAAAGCGTCGAACGATTAATCGCACGAATACGGACACTTAAAGATATTAATTCCTCGAGAACGAATTTCCCTCGCGCCCTCCAGAGTCGCGTTCGTGACACGAGATCGTCGGTTACGAGTAACCGGGCCAAAGTCGCATTCAACATTTACGTTTCAACGGGGCACAGAAACGGCATCGGGATCATTTACATCCGCCGAAAGTAGCACTACGATTCGCCAAGACGGGATACCTCTCGTCCTGCTTCGAAATGAATTATCGGGTCGAAGTGGGATTCGATCGTCCATGGAGAATTTTATTTTTATTATTATCTTTAGACTCTATCGTACGACGAAATTTTCCTTGTACGAGCGAAAGAGTCTTTCGACGATACGTTTTGTTCATCGTTTATCTCCATTAGACGTTCATTGAACTTGGGCTGAGACCTCTTACGCGTCTCTTGTTATATTTACGTAACTTACGAATTATTCGTTCATTTGTTCGTTCTATTTCGACGATGTCTTAGGAATAAAAGAACGAAAGGACGAGATACCAAGAATTCTCGAAGATCAACGATGGAATCGAAAGGAGGATATTTAACTCGATGGGATTAAAAGTGTCGCACCGTAACGCGCGGTAGGACATTTTTAGTCCCACCTTGAAATATTTAATAATTAATTATTATAATTATTATATATAATTATAATTAAATAATAATTATAACTAAATTAAATTATTATTATTATTATTTTGTTTTTACATTACACTATTCCTTTACTAGTAAAAATATACCGATTTTGTTTCATTTAACTCTTTGCGGCACAGGATTTCAGATAAAAAATAGACCCACGTCGCACAGGAATTTTATCGGTTTTAAATGAAACAAAATTGGTATATTTGTATTAGTAAAGGTGTAACACCATGTAAAAACACGAAAATAGGAAAAAATGTTAGTGCGATAAACCTTTCGCTTATAACAACCGGTGAACCGGTAATGGCGCGCTGAATGTTGCCAAGACAAATGTGTAACATTGCTCGAAGACATTACCAACTACTTTACGTAAATAAGACGTACATATAAACCTGTGCACATGCAGCTATCGCAAGATCTCGAGGTGGGACTAGAAATGTCCCAGCATGCCAGTACATCAAAAAGGTGGGACACTTTTAATCCCACCGCCGCGCAACATGGGTCTATTTTATTGGCTGAAATCCTGTCGATTCGGTTTCTTGCCCCGGAAGGACGTCGGCGACTGGCCGCTTCCGAATCGGCCATCGGACAAATCGTCGGCTCGAGGGGCATCTCAATAATAAGATCGTTTCGATGCGAGCAGGAACGTACCTAGTTCCATCGGCACCATCGTCCAGCGCAACGATTCGAAATCGATTGGACGGTGTCCTCGTGGAAAAAAGATTTTCACCTACGTAGGCGTAGAAGATGGCGGCGCGACAAGAAACGACTGGCACGTAAGACGCAGACGAGCTCGAGCAGCCGAGAGAAAGCGAGATTCTGGAGGAAGACGCAACTCCATCCGGTAGACGAGTAGTCGGATGCGCTGCCAGCGGCAGCGACGTTATGATTCCTGGCGCTAAGCAGACAGGATGAAGCCAAGAGCGGAAGGAGAAAGGGGAGGAAGAGGAGAAGAGGAGGAAGAAGAAGCGGAACAAGAGGAAGGCTATCTTCGATGAAACGTATGACTCCTCCCCTGCCTCCTGTCCCTCTTGTCGACCTTTTTTTCAGCTCAGCCAGTCTCTCTCTATCTCTCTCTCTTCTTTCTTCTTTCTTTCTTTCTTTCTTTCACAGCGACGTCGTCTACCTTGCGTCGGAGACGCGAAAATCGATCCGTCGCCCCGCGAGAAGAGCGGAAACGAGAGTAAGGGAGGGAAGCAAAGCCGAGGGTCGAGGCGGGGAAGGTGCGTTTCGCGGGCAACGTCGTCATCGTTCTCGTCTCGTTTCTCCCTCCTCTGTCTGGTTGCGATTGAACGACGTAGAGAAAGAGAGAGACAGAGAGAGAGAGAGAGGCAAGAGGAAAAAGGAAGGACGAGTCGAATTCTCAAAGCGATAATTTTCTCGAGGTCTCGCGTCCTACCAAGACCGCCACGCAGCCCATTAGGCCTTTTAACCCCTTCCCTGATTCGGACGAGTTATCTCGTCCCGAGAAGACGCGCAAAAACTGACGCGGCCGAGTTAACTTCTTAGAAGTTTTTATTGTGAACAATTCTTGCGACTATATTTATTGCGAAATATTTGACGTAATAATTACGTGAAAATTTTTAAAGCTAGATACAATAAGAAAAGATTTTAAAATAAATAACTTTGTAGAACATCTAAATGAATACATTTTAATTAATATCGATCTGTAGTTAATTACAAAAATATTTATTATTATTATATAATTTTATTTTTAATATTATATATTTAATATATATTATTATAATATAACAAATAATTTTAAAAATTAATAAAATAATACGACATTTTTTGGTCATATTGCTTGAAAAATATCCGCCAGTGAAGGGGTTAATTGCACCCATTAACCGTCTCGTGACGCGTCCTTGCGTCCAGAATGCGTCCTGCCTCCTCACCCCTCTCGTATTGTCCTCGACGGCGGTCCGGAGACCGACATACTCTTCTTTTGGTCTTTAGTCTCCCTCGTCTCCGCTCTTCTCATTTTCACCCTTCCTCTGGGTGCGAGTTTCCTTCCTCTTTCCTCTTCTCTCTCTTTCGCCCCGTGATCCCGACGATCTCGTCATTATCGGCGCCTCGGCTCTAAATGCTGTCGCGACGTGTCGCGTTCGACGTAGTCCGGCGAAGCGACGGGCGGCCGGCGCGCCTTTCTGAATATTCATCGTGTTAAAAGCGACGTGTCGCGAGGCAGCGGGGCTTCCTGGACTTTTTTTCGCTAGACACGGGAAGCTGGAAGTTGGTGTCACCGTGGCGACACCGGGAAGTTGTCGCTATCGGTAGGCCGATGGATCGATCGTCCCTGTTGGAAGGACGCGCTTGGATGATCAAGAACGGCTGGCTGGTCACGAGCAGGCACATCGTTCGTCTTTGATTGCGAGTCATCAGTGCCGAGTTCGTTCTTAGGTCCGAACGACTTGGTCACGATGAACGTCGACTTTCTTTAACCATTTTAACATTGTTATTTTTTTTTACCTTCGTGACGTCACAGAAAAAGTGCAATCACGATGCCTTGGCGTTTTCGACGTGTACCAGAATACCACCAGAATATATATATATACACGAAAACCGTTGCATCTAGTACCTAGTCGTGGTAGAGCGGGGAAAGCGCACCAGCCTACAACTCAGAGGATAGATATTGGCTAGGTATTGGTATAGGATAGATATAGAGGTGCACACAGAGCGTTCAGACTCACGCGACTCTATATTTAGTATTCTCTATATCGGTTTCTTATCATTATCATTCTTGTTATTATTATCGTCATTATTATTATTGTTGTCATTATCATTATTATTATTATTACCGTTTTATTATTGTTATTATTATTGAGGTCCTAACAAATGTTTCGTTATTATTAAATGTGGGAGGTGATTCATTGTCTCGACTAGAGAATAAGCGAGACCAAGAAAGGACCCCAGCCACAGACGTAATGGAAGACGAACACTATCGCTTGGCTCTTCGACAATAATTTTTCAACGAGCTCTGAGACCGAAACGGCTAGGTTAGGTTAGCATTGTAAAAATCCTATCGCTAAAGTACGAAACGACCCACCTTCGTCTGTTACCCTGCTGGAGGCACGATCGAAGTTTCCATTCCGACCGAGGAATGATTTTTCCGTTTAAACTAGGTGCCATAAGCGAACGGTGAGCTTACGCAGACCCTGTCTCCGCGAGATCGTATGAAGAATGTTAATAAAAAAAAATATGGCGAGGTTGAAATACGGTGAAGTTAGAAGCGACGCGCGCCTCGTGGCTGAGCCGTAAAGGCGTCAGGTGGTCGAAAAAAGCTTCGTGGAGGCTAGGAAGTAACCGAAAGAAAATAAAGCGCGGAGACAGAAAGAGAGAGAGGGTGGACGTATCAACCTCGCCTGTAATTTGCATCGATCGAGCGTCGAAGTCGCGCGAAAATCGAGACGAGCGTCGAACTGCAATTTCATCGACGTTTTCGCGGAAATCGACGCTTAGCGTTACGCCGGAGCTTTCGTCGAACGAGCGCGGGGAATAAAATTGGTCGAGAGGGCGCGCAGACCCTTTTGCAACGACGACGAAATCGAAATCCAGCGCGCTACGAGCTCGCGTTTCACACCGACGGGACTCGAGTGATTAATGAAATTGAGCTCGACTTTTCGCGCACGCGTTGGTAAATACATGCGCCGACGTCGTTACCGTGGAGATCTTTTTACCCACGGTCGAATGGGGGGGAAAAAAAGAAGAAAAGCGTACGCGAGAACATAATTTTTCACGAATTTCCCCTTCGTCATGATGGAGAGAGAAGAGAAGAAGGGGGGGGGAGGAGAGCAACGATCTCGAGTGATCGCACGAATATTTCGTTCGTTGCGAATGCGCTTTTTTTTCTTCTTTATTTCTCGCGTAAAATTTTCTCCGCTAAAATCGAAACTGATAAGACGCCATTTTTTTCTCTTTTTTTCCTCTCTCGTCGATAAATCGGCGAAAAATGGCGAGAATCGTAACACAGAGCGCGAAGAAACATCGTAAGAGTCGCATCGAATCGCATCCGTATCTACGAAAGAGCTCCGATGGCCATTAAAAGAGTCAAGAAGTAAAAGACGTCGTTCCGTCGCGGGCTCGTCGAAATATCAAAATGGCGGTCCTCCGACGCGCCTCGCAATCGCTCTCTCGAGAAGCCACCGCGTAGATGGAATATCCTCTCCTTCGTTCGAGCTTCTTATTTATGTCCCCTCGTAAGTATTCAAAATGGCGATGGCTTGCTCGCTGTTCGCTCGTAACTCTCGCACGAGATCCTGACAAAAGATCGAGTTCCGCGTTATCTTCGTGGCTTTTCGCGGTTACCACGGGAATCTCCGAAGAAATACATGCGAATGCATATGCCGAGACGGACGCGTCTATCGGCGCCAGGACGACCGCGTCCACGGCGATGCGACCTTGGAATTTTTCCGTCTCGCTCTCTCAGGCGTCCATCTTAACCAGTTAAGCGTGCTTGACGACTATATCCGTCATGCGTAAAATTTCGGCGAAAACTAAATTATATTCGTAAATTTTAATACGTTTAAAACGTTTAGAGGTCAAGACGAAGATGAGACAAACAGATAAAAATTATAAATAATTTGAGTCGGATTCGTAACTTCCTGAGAGCTAACTCGTAAGCAGTGCGGTAACACTGGATCTTTGATTATCTCCATTTTCATCTTGATGTATCAAAACCAAAAAAAAAAAACAAAGTATATTAGATTCTCTATCTTAGGTGATTTTTTTCTACTTTTTTCTA
The DNA here is from genome assembly GCA_025433975.1 of Liostenogaster flavolineata. Taxonomy (NCBI): domain Eukaryota; kingdom Metazoa; phylum Arthropoda; class Insecta; order Hymenoptera; family Vespidae; genus Liostenogaster; species Liostenogaster flavolineata. The sequence goes on along the minus strand of JAITYT010000205.1, from coordinate 766,458 downwards.
AGTTTTCCGTTCATTACATATCCATATACGTTCGTGTTAAGCGACTGTGTAGATATTACTAATAAAATTGTTCATTTTCTAGAATAAAGTCGTCTTTTCGGGCCAATATTTCAACAGCGCCATTTACTCTGCGTTTGACGACTATACCCGTCGTCGCTCGATTATCGACGACACCCACTGATGCGCGCTTTGCAAAGAGATCGCCACGGTTAACTGGTTAAAAATCAGAATGAGGAATAGGAAGCGAAGCTCTAACACCGGAGCAGCAGTAACGCGGAAGTTCATCCTGCCCCGAGGTCAGAGACACTCGTTCTAAGTGCAAAGAAAGAGCTTCGAATCAAAATGGAGGGTTTTAGTGGATATGGCGGAGACCAGGATCCCTCGCGAGTCCCACACTACCCCAGGACATGCCTTGGTGTCTCCAAGGGCGTTCGTAAAGGCATCCCTCGCCCTTTCAAAAAAAAAAAGGCGTCCATCTTGAAAAATTCGTCCTGGTGATTCTTGATCATGCTCGCGAGGTTCGAGGCTCCGTCGACGAGACTGTGAGCAAGATTCCGAGTCCGGAGTCTCGTGGTGTCTTTGTGGAATCAGAAGAAACTCTCGGAAAGCGTCGATTGATGGCGAGGCTCTTTTGGCTAACGAACGATCGTGAATTTTGTCGAAGTTGATCGCTTCTTCTCTCTCTTTCTCTGTCTCTCTCTGTCTCTCTACCCTTCGTGCTTTCACCCTCCTCCCCCCTCCCTTTTTATCCTCCCTTTCCATCCGATCACCGTCGCGCAAACGGAGAGAGATAAAGAGACAAAGAGAAAGATAGAACGACAAGTTCATCGATCACGTCCACCTGCCGCCATAACGTGAAAAATATACACCATCGAGGCCTCCCTCTCTGCCTCCCGCGTCCCTTCGTTGGTTCACCATCGACGCACTCCTGTCGTTCGAGTCTCTGTCCGGGCCAGCCTCGCTCGCGATGTATTTTCGACGTTGCTGTGGAGCTACGTCGACTTCGCCCGACCAAGTGGCATAGGCCGATTTCCATGATCTCCGAGAAGCGACTAAATTCAAGGTGCGTCGAATCGAAAGCATCCCAAGCGAGCCAAGGCTTCGGCACGACGGCCATTTTGTCCGTTTCCCCGCTGGAGTCGTTTAACCAGGTAAATGCGCTCGACGTGTATACTCGTCGTGAAAAATGTAAAATTCTTGCTTTTAATGAATAATAAATAATACAGATATGATATAATAATAAATAACGATATAATAAATAATAAAAATATTAAAAAATAATAAAAATAAATGCTAAAAGTCATTGCTTCATTTTAATTCCGCACACTGTGTGGGGTTTTAAAAACTAAATTTCACGCTTAACTGGTTAAAAGAACAGATATTACGAGGCGACGGGAGAAGCGAGAAGAAAAAAAGACGTTCGGCTCGTTAGCACGCCGAGGTACCGATTTACTATTCATCGATTTCACCGTACGCTCGGAATGACCTATTAGCGGCTGTGCGAGCTAACGCGTTTCTAAATTTCGAGTTGTTAAGTAGCGAGGATCTTTTTCTAACTTGATCGGAATAAATTTCTGTGAATGAACGACATCGAGCGTTACTCTCGGAGGGACGTTGATGCAAATGACAAAGGCGTACTTTCTCTTGAAAAGAGAAAAGAGAAAACAGAAACGGAAAATTGCGAGACTCTTTTCCTGGTGTCTTGTATCTCCTTTTTCTTCTTCCCCTTTCGTTCTTCCTCGTTTAAATCAGGGAAAAAATTTAATTCGGTACTTCTTTAAGATCCCCATTGCGAGCGAAGCGACTTCGTCCGGGAAGAATATCCATCGTCGAAATTCCATTCGAACTTTTTTAATGCGCCTTGAATGCGTCGATACCGAAAGCGGCTTCGATTTGGATCGCGTCGAGCGTTAATTAATTAACGTCACGCCATGGAGATACGTTTTCATCGCTAGAAGGCGTAAAAATATCTTCTTCGATCGAAGAAAAAGGTTTTGTCAAAAGATCGAACAGAGAGCGGAGGAAATTTATCGACAGTTTCGAAGCGAGAGAGAGTAGAAGAAGAAAAAGAGACTTTCGCGAAATACATTGGCGTCATCCGAGCATCGTATGATTTACAGCGAGCCGCAGCTTCTTTCGAAACTTGCCGAATACATATTTATATGCGCGGAGCTCGTCGCGATGAATGAATTCGCCTCTGTCGAATTCAGGACCGCGAAACGCCCGAAGAAAAATGACAGGAGCACGAGGCACAATACGTCCGTAGACGTTGCGATTCGAAGGTTTATAATTGATGAAGGAGAAAGTGGGGTAGTAGGCGTCGAACGGGATCCCGCTGGCGAATTAAGCAGCGAGGGTTATTCAAAGTCTCCCTGGGCTTTCGAAGCCTCGATTCCACCCCACGTCGTAAATAATTTCCTCCGACGATTCCTTCCTTCGTTTCGGCGCGCCATCGGAGAGCTCCAGCTCCGTGAAGTAATTTCATTCGTAGCCGCACCAAGCGCGATTACAGCGAAATTTTAACACCAGGCAACTCGACAAGGATTTACACTATGGACGTTGTCTCCCGATCTTCAGCCTGAATCGATCGAGAACTCGACGACAATTAGAATTGATGGAAACCACGTGAGAAAGCAAAAGAAACGATTACAATTGTTCACGAGTTCTCTGGGTGTGGGATATGGGGCTTGAGACGATTACCAAGGAAAATCAAGTGATTACTCGCGAGTTAGCAACTTCTATCCACCTTTAAAGATACACGGAAGTTGGTGAATAAATTCTGAAACGTGAATGAGTGGATGGATAGATGGGCCAATGCTCAGGATTAACCCTTTTAGTGCCAGGCGACGATACATCGTCATTCTGGAAAAGTTTCATACAATATATATATATACATATATTGTATATATATAAAATATATATTATAATATGTAATATAATATAATATTAATTAATTATATTAATATAATTACTTTATATAACAAATTAATTTTGTACGAATTTATAATTATACATTATATTTTATAATTCATTATTATAAAATAATAATAATTTATAATTAATTTATATAATAAATTTATATAATTATATAATATATATTATAATAAAATAATATATACAATATATATATATTATAAATATTATACCTATATATATGCCAATATTAGGTATAGGTACACCTAAGTATATAATGTACCTAGGTGTACAAATATAGATGTATAGGTATACACCTAGGCACATATATATCTAATCTTCTGTGTGAAACGAACGAATGAAAGCACGAAGTCTGGTCGCGTAGGGACGGTCACGGCTGAGATACGTTTCGAAGCTCGCATCGCGGTACGCGAGTGCAGTGCAACCGGAGTAAGGTAAGTTATTTTCCATAGCGTCGTCGTAGAGCCGCTGGTGGAAAAGGGAAGACGGTCTTCTGGAAGCGGGGGAGGGGGAAGAGAGAAAAGGAAAGAGAAAAGAGAGTCTGGTCGCCGTGGGAGCCGCTCGCTAAAACGGGAAGCCGAGAGGAAAGCGATGGAAGTGGGGTAGGAACGCTAGGGTGAGCAAAACCAAAAGATGAGGGAAGAAGCTGGATTCGAGAGTGGAAGAGAAGTAGAAGGAAACGAGGGGAGGAATGAAAATAACGGAGAGTAAAAAGAAGAGAGAAAGAGAGAGAAAGAGAGCGAGAGAGAGAGAGAAAGCGAGGTAGGTAAAAGTGTAGGAACCTAGAAGAATGATGGAGGGACAAGGAGAAAACAATGAAGCTGAAAGGTGGGGAGAAAAGTACTCGAGGAAACCATCGAAAGTAAATGGTAACGGTGCTGGTGCTGGTGCTGGTGATGGCAGTTGTTAGGGGCGGCGGTGGTGGTGCTGCTGCTGCTGGTAGGGAGAAACGCGTGGGCGGGGCATTACAAAGAGTGAATTTCAACTGCGATTCCTGTCACTTCCGGACACGGAAACTCTGGAAACGCAGTTTTCTCTTTAGGTAGACGACGACAACGACGACGGTAGTGGCTACGAGCATGGCAGCAGATGTTCTCTACGATATCCAGCAATGTTCCAACCGGAACTTACCCTTCGCCGAGAGAAGTGCGCTTAACTAGCACGTCAGCACCCGATGCCGCGCTACCTCTTCGCCGCTAGCCTCCGCGTGCCTTTCCTCCGCCTCCTCCTCGTTGACCTCCCTGAACGACCGACCCTACCTAGCCGAACGTCCGGTTCGAAAACACCCCTTTAGGCTAACCGCTAGGTGACACCGTCGGTCCGAGTCGACTGGACTGCGATTTTCTTCGGATTTTCTCGGTGGGCTGATCGTTTCGTTCGTTATTGTTATTGCTGACGTCATCAGTCAAGTATATAGTCCGTTTACGAGCACGGCTCGACGTCTACGGGATCGCATAAGGGTAGGGTCTGTTTGTTTGATATGTTTAGACTACTCTAGAGGTCAGTTGTCCTAGCGCTCCGCTGTTCGAGCGCTTGGCGTTCTTTTTGTAAGAGCTGTCTTCGTCTTGACACAGTGCAGTAAACGCGAAGTTCTATATTCTTTTAA
>JAITYT010000205.1:746847-760362 GCA_025433975.1 Liostenogaster flavolineata | reverse complement strand
CTCTCTCTCTCTCTCTGTCTATCTCACTCAGCTGGTTGGTGGCTGGTGCCTGCCGGCACTTTGAACCCCGACTGTACCAAGCGCCGAACAAATGCTCTCAACGAGCAACCCTTCTTAGAGCTTAATCAAGTCTGCTCGTAACTAAAGGTTACGAGCGCTCTCTCGCCGAACGTTCGGAATTGAGAGGCAGCTTTCACGCAATCCTATTATCGACCTTTTGTTACGGGAACGTCTTCCATACGTTTGACCCGCGGATAACGCGCGTTGCTCTCGCCGCGTGGAGTCGAGCTGACTGAACGAACGCAGTCCGACAAACAGAGCGAAGCGGAGTGAAGCGGAGTGAAGCAAAGTGATCGAGTTATTTCTCCATCGAACTTCCCGCGGGAGAGAGCGACGATATCGTCCCTAGACATCGTAGGTACGATCGAGCGATTAGACCAGCCATTTGCACGTGATTAAACGCACGATATCGCGATTCGCACCGTCGTTTCTCCAGCTACGTTGTTCACGGCCAGGATTCTTCGAAGAAACGATTATCTACTGGTAAATAATTGAGCTGGAGTCCTTCGATCGTGACAAGTCCTACGAAAAATCGTCGATTCTGCCGTTGGAAGGTTGGAAAGAGGGTTTTTCGATTGTGACAAGTTCTGTGAAAAATTGTCGGTTTTGCGCGCATTTGCTATTCGAAGGGTGAAAAGAGGTTTTCCAATTGTGACAACGAAAGAATAAAAACCTTTCGGTTGTCGGTTTTGCGCGCATTTGCCATTCGAAGGATGCAAATTTTCAGAGGAGGTTAGCTCCTCTCAAAATCGCTATCCATTAATCCCTATCGAATCCCTATTACTCGAAGCCTAGAAATTTTCTTAACACATCATAGTCCGCTCAAGTAAAAGTACGCGTTTCAGCCACGAGCGGTAGTGGTCCGGAATTTTTACGTGTTTTTGCATTGTGTTCGGTGACTCCCCTCTACGGATTTATTTGGAACTGTTTGAACAATACCGTACTCTACTTGATTACTCTGTTATATAATATGCAACCACTGAAAGTTTCATTAAAGTATATATTAGTTCTGGACTTATGTGAGTTTAATCGTATGCTTGTACCATGCCAGCAAAAATACAAAAAATGGCCGGTCGCAAGGGCCAGTCAAATTTAAAGGGCGCCGAACCAAAAAGTGTTAAGGATCTTAAATTGTGGCAACTCCTACGAGAATCGTCGATATTCCACGCGTTTTGTTATTCGAAGGATGAAAAGAAGTTTCATAATTTTGACAACTCCTACGAAAAATCATCGATTCCGCAGGAACTCCGTTATTCGAAGAATAAAAACCTTCGGCCTTAATTACGGGCCCAGTTCCTCCGAAAAATCGTCGATTCTGCCATTCGAAGGATGAAAAGAAGTTCTCCAACAGTGCCAACTCTCACAAAAAATTATCGATCCAGCGCGAACTCCACTATTCAAAGAATAAAAACCTTCATTCGTTCACTTTAAGCCCAGTTCCTTCGAAAAATCGTCGATTATATCATTTCAAGGCGGAAAAGCGATTTTCCAACTGTGACAATTCTTACGAAAAATTATCGATTCCGCAGGAACTCCGCTATTCGAAGAATAAAAAGAAGTTCTCTAACAGTGACAACTCCCACAAAAAATTATCGATTCAGCGCGAGCTCCATTATTCAAAGAATAAAAACCTCCGTTCTTTCACTTTAGGCCCAGTTTCTTTGAAAAATCGTCGATTCAGCGCGAGTTCCGCTATTCAAAGAATAAAAACCTCCGTTCTTTCACTTTAGGCCCAGTTCCCTGGAAAAATCGTCGATTCTGTCATTCGAGGGATGAAAAGAAGTTCTCCAATCTATTTCGAGCCTGGTTCCTTCAGCCTACGGTCTCCGACGATTTTATCAGCAATTCGAATCGCATAGTCGATTACAATGTCGTCGATCATCGACCAGGTCGTGTCTCGATACATATCAGGCGACAAGGGAACCAGGAAAAGGAAGAGGACGTAAACGTGCCGTCGTAACCGAGATTTTTCTCGTAATCCGAACGTTAGGGAGAATCGAGTCGATCGTAACCGACTCCCGAAGAAGATTCCCCCCGTGGACTATGAAAAGGAAAAGGAAAAGGAGAAAGAGAGAGAGGGAAAGGCGAATCGCGCACCTCTCGAACAACACGAACGCGAATCGTAATCTCGCCTCGAGGAGCGAGAAATCTCGCGATAACCAGGCGATAATACCTAAAACCGAAGAATTAAATCGGCACCGCGCTCCTCCCGGATCCTCCGGAGGATCTCTAAAACGATCGTTCTCCCATCGTTGCTTTTCACGAAATTGGAAAGGATTCCGTTCTTTCGAGGGTCCCTCGCGATGTCTCGCCTCCGTCCGATCCGCAGACTCGATTTCCGCCTGGATATTCCGGTCAACGCGTCCCGCAGGAGGAAAGTCTACCTTTGGATACCGTTGAAATATCGAGGAGGCGCGCGATCGTTTCGTTAGAAGGAGGAAATTTCGTAAAATCGACGACGAAGAACGACGACGTTTCCGCGTAACCCGAACGGTTCTTTCCCTCGATCGCGTAGGGAATTCCCCTTTCTCTCGTTACTCCGTGGTCATCGTGGACGTGGAAAAGGAGAAAGTGGAATATTCCACGTAAAAGAGCGCGTTGAGTTACGTACGAAAGGACGGTGCGTCGAACGATCGACTGAAATTCGTGAAACTATTGGCTTGGCAACTGAATGACCGCGGATTTTAAATAAAAAGGAAAATTCCAAATTTTTGCTTTAAAATATTAGGTTGTCCGGAAATAGGTTTTTTAAAAATTTATTTATTATTTTATTATATATTTCATTATATATATATATAAAATAAATAATTGTATATATATATATTATATAATTAATTTTTTTCTTTAAAAAATAAATTTTCTTTAAAAAATTTGTCTTCTTTCAGGCTCCTTTCTTCTTCTCAATTCATAATAAGATTACTTAGTTGCTTCGCTCGTTTGTTTATGTAACATTATATAACGTTTTCAGAACATATACTCGCAACTAATAAAAAGGAAATTTCCTACAAAGCCGTGTGTGCGTAAAAAATAATATAAGAAGTGAAACAACTTGGCAGTTAAAAGTCTAGTTTCTTTACACATCCCAAAATGATTTGAGATACTTCATACTTTACAGAACTATTAAACTATTATTTTTTAACCTTGTTTAGTCGTTCTTTATTAACGTTACGTATCGATCTGATTAAACGTTATATACAAATACAAATGTCAAAATAAAATGTACTCTTTCTCAACTTCAGCATCGCTGTTCGGTTGAGCGAAATTAAATAGTATTCTTCGGTCGCATCGAATTCCGTTTTATTTGCATGTCAAAGAATTAAATGTGATTTTACATCATCAGCGTCATTAAGAAAGAGAAAGAGAGAGAGAGAGAGAGAGAGAGAGAGAGAGAGAGAGAGAAACGAGCTTTCAAAGAAAAGGTCGCGTTTCCGGAAGGTCGTTTGTCCTACCGATGATAATTCGCTCGTGCCTCTAGGAAAGGGGCGAAGAGGAGGAAAGGGTTGAAAATCGAGGAAAATAGTTCGGAAAGAGGAAGAAATACGTCGATCTTCGCGATAAGTAAGGGAGACCGGGTGTGATAGAATCGTTTCGCAAGGGATTTTTCCGACTCGCGAGAACTCCTGTACTTCGACATCCACCTCTCGATTTTCCTTCGCAGTGGCGAGATCGCGTAGGAAACCTGCCTCTCCCCCTTTTAAACCTCTTTTTCGTTTCTCGTTTCTCCCCTTCCTCCCCTGTTTTCACCGAGCAATCGTTATCGTTTCACGGAGGCGCGCGGCATGCAAGCGGTCCTTTTGTGTAACGACAGTTCAATGCTCGCGGAACTTTTTCCATTGGAAGGTCGGATATTACTATATTAAAAGGCGCCGGCTGGACGACGGTGTCGTTGCGTCTCGCTGCGCGTAATTTTCTCTCATCGACGACGACGTCGATGTCGTCGTTTTCCATGCAACCTAAGGAAGTGGCCTTATTAGTTACCTAGCAACGAAAAGCATCCGAGTCTTTTCCTATTTCCAGTTGCCATCGAGACGCGCTTTCATCCCAGACGACTACCATCCACACGCGCGTTTCACCTTGCGCAACGCGTTTATTGGTCGGTGTACGCGCGTCGTGCAATTCGATGAATTTACGCAAGAGATACCGAAGGTACGCGCGACTCCATACCAAGAAATCGCGATTTTTTTCCAGAAGGATTTTTATTTAATTAATTATCCATTGCGTAGGCGACGTCAAATTCTGTGTTTGCGACTGTGATCGTCACGCGACTGCGCATTTTATTTCTCACGAATTTTTGCGATGACTTGCTCGTCTGTTTTTCGACATACGTTCATTTCGTTAATATTGTCGTATTATCATGTCACTAACATTGTCATTCGTCATTAAAATATGCAACGCTTCGTTGCCTCGGTGACACGCAAGTAAATCAATTTATTTTTCATTTCTTAAGTCGTCGATATGCGCACGTAAAAAAACACTAAAACGAGATATCTCGTCACCCGACCGTAATGTATTGGGTTGTCCGGAAAGTTCGTGCCGATTTTCGGATTTCCTTTTTAATTTATTTATTATTTTATTATTTATATTATATTTTGTATTCTATTTTTATTATATATATATAAAATAAATAATTATATATATATTATATAATTAATTTTTTTATTCAAGAAAAAAGAAAAAATTTTTCTTCTAAATCGGCACGAACTTTCCGGACAACCCAATATTAAGCAACATCTACGAAAGCCCCACGAATCGATTAAAGATACGCGCGCCTCGGTACGAAGAAATAGCGATTTTTTCGAGGATAATTTTTCAAGAATTATTTAGCTATTGCGACGTCCAATTCTGTGTTTTGCGATTGTGATTGTCACGCGACTGCGGATTTTATTTCCGACGAATTTTAGCGATGACCTGTACGTTCGTTAAGCAACATCTAGAAAAGCTCCCACGAATCCATTAAAAAATAAACGCCAATGGAAATCGATAGAAAATCGATCTACGTAGCGTCGTTCGGTTTGAAAAATCTTCGTTACGTTTCATCCGACATGTTTCTCTCGGGAAAAGCGTGCAACGGAAAATCCCGTTTCTCGCGCGAATCCAAACGCGCGCGAGAGTACGCGAATACACTCGTACGCGATGCTGGAACGAAATCGTTGCCACGATCTCGTAGGATAAAATATGTGAAATCAAAAAGGTGCACGCGCGTGTGCGCAACCTTCGACGTTGCGGCGTTTTAGAATATTACGCGCTCGAAGTCGAAATTGAAATCGAGATCGGCGAACTTACGAGCATTAAAACCAGTCCGACTCGAAATTATTGAGGGACGAAGAGATAGACTTCTTTCATCCATTTCTTTCTTCTATTTTTTTTCTTTCCATTTTTTCCTCTCTCTCTCTTCCTTTCTACCTTAACGCGATACGACACTTCGCTTACACCAGGATCCATTCTTTTTCATATCCATCCCGGAGCTTCGTAATCGTCGGATAGAATTGAAAAAAGAGAGGAAGGAAAGGGAGGGACGACGAGACGGAGAATCGGTAGGACGCCAGTGACACTGGCGCCGGATTTACCAGCGACAGACGGTCCAGAGGCGATTCCCAAAGCCATCGAGCTTGGGATCCCGACAAGGCTTTAAACGCGTCCCTCTTTATTGGACTAAGGAAAGAAAAATTCATTTGCAGCTGGGACACGAGAGAAGAAACGAAATCGGTCGCGCTACGATTCCTAAACTAGCGAGCGAGCGTAAAGTTTTTTTAATCATCCGTCTAAACGCGCGTCTCCTCGAGGTATCGCATGGGGTAAGGATTAAGAGACTCGGTTTTTGGGTCGAGCGGATCGATGAGGGCGAGATACGCTCGTAGAAGATAAGTTGATAGAAGAAAACGTAGGAAGAAAGACGAAAGACGAGGAAGGAAAGATGAAAGGTGAAAGAGGAAAGAGGATGGAAGATGGAAGAGTAAGGAAGGGTCGCGCGTGCTGTTACATCCGGGGCGGATAGCATCGAGGGAAATGAGCCGAAATCGAAAAGGAATTCCGTTGGCGGCTCATCGTTCGTAGGAAAGCGAAAAGAATCGACGCGCGACCAGCGACGGACCGAATCACGATGCCCTTTGCGGAATTTCCCTCGAGAGGATGGCCTCGCGCCGCCCTATCCGTCCTTTCTCAATCCTTGTTCCCGGAGACGACAAGAACGAAATATCTATTTGCATAGGTGCTCGCTGTGGGTTCGCTTAACGCCGCTGCAAAAGCAAATAACGATTTGAATTTCTGCGATGTAACATCGATGGCGGACGAAGATGACTACGAGGACTACGAGAATTAAGAGAAATAAGAGAACCGAGAGGACTGAGAGAAGTACGAAGAATGACTGTACGAGTACGATTGAACGGACTGATAAGATTGAGATGATTGATATGACTGAGAAGACTGATAAGACTGAGAAGACTGAGGGACTAAGAAGATTAGGAAGACTGAGAGGACTGAGAAGACTGAAAGGATTAAGAGGACTAAAAGGACTAAGAGGACTGAGAAGACTAAGAGAAATGCGAAGACTGACAGTACGAGTACGATTGAAAGAACTGAAAGGACTGAAAGGACTGATAAGACTGAGATAACTGATAAGACTGATAAGACTGAGAAAATTAAGAGGACTGAAGGAACTAAGAAGATTAAGAAAACTAAGAAAACTGAGATGACTGAAAGGACTAAGAAGACTGAGAGGACTGAAAAGACTGAAAGGACTGAGAAGACTGAAAGGACTGAGATGACCGGGATGACTAAGAGTTTCGTCTTTTCGACTCTAAACCCCGCGAACTTCGGAACTGTTCCGAATAATTTACGTGGACAAATATCGTCTCCTCGTAGTCGCGGCATTTTTCCTGCGAAAAGGGAAAAGTACCTAAGGAAAACATAGAATCGGTTCCCTTCTTCTACTTTTCCTTCTTTCTTTCTTCTCATCATTTCTTGAGCCTTTTCCTATTTTCTCTTCTTTCGGTCCGCCAGTCGTTCGATCGACGGAACAATTTAGAAGAGGCGCCGTTTTCTCGACGTTAAACCGATAACGAAAGAACGTCGTTAATGCCATCGTCGTGATAAATAAAGCCTCGAGCCTAGCAACGTTCCAACGAATTCGTGCGTTTCCTCGGAAAAAGTCGTATCAGTCAATTTTGAAACAAAAGCTCGAACGATCGAGCAAACGCGTCGAATTAGACGACAAATTCGTCCAAAAATCCAAAATAAAAGGAATGAAAACTCGATTAGCCGATGAATTCGAAGACAACGAAGTTGTATTTTTATCAATTCGACTCGTCGCAATTTAACTTTCTCGCGTGGACGATTCAATCGCTTTTTAAAATAAATAGTATTATTGGATTGTCCGGAAAATTTGTGTCGATTGTGAAGAACAATTTTTTCTTTTTTTTTTGAAGAAATAAAATTAATAATATAATACATATAATTATTTATTGTATGTATATAATAAAATATAATACAAGTAATAAAATAATAAATATAATAAATTTTTTAAAAAAACGAAAATCGGCACGAACTTTCCGGACAACCCAATAGATCGAAAATCAATGGAAGGTGCGACAGCACGACAGATCGACTATTCGTCGTAGTAATTTCAAGGTGGCGCGGGAATTCGATGACAACGGGTGCCGTTTTAATCGAGTGAAGATTGGTATCGCGCGATAGGTCGCGATGGAGAAATTTATTCGAGAATCGTTAGCGTTGTCGCGGGAATTCGAGCGAATGCGGATTATCGCGTCTCGCGTCTCGCGCGCGTAATACATCGCGAGAGATGCTTAAATGGATTAAGGAGAGAAAGGAAGGATCATCCTATCGTAAGTACGAGCAGACTCCGTGCCATCGCCGCCGCTGTTGAAGAGAACAACGGTTGTAGTTTACCTGGTACTTGGCTGGGAATAGGCGTTACACTTGTTACGTAATGCACTCCGCTAGCTGGCAAAGTAGAGGCACTAATTAACGTAGGAATTCGGGAAAATAGTTGCAGTCGTTTCTTCGAGAAGTAGTGCGTCCTATAAATCGGAAATATTCGCGGATACGATGGAAACATCGATTTATCGCGGCCGCGTTAAACGAGGAACCAGTGGGCGGATGAACGAGATGCGAAAAAAATCGGAGTCCGTTCCAGCGCGCGCTGGCTTTATTTATCCTGCGTTCCGCGCTCGTTTCTCCCTTCGACTCCGTTATCACTATTATCGTAGGTCGGCCGAGCCGAGAGCGAGCGGGAAAAAATTCCCGTAAAATAAAAAAGCTGATTTAACCGCTGAACGATTCGCGATATATATCCAATGTCGTTTCGTTAAAAGAGAAAAGCATGTTATAAAAAATAGAGAGAAAAAGAACGGAGAGAGAGAGAGAGAGAGAGACGTATCTATTAACTCGGCATTCGTAAAACCTTGCCGCGGTAATTTTACTCGATTCGATCGTGCGCGTGAACGCGTTCCATGCGTCGGAATATATTTATTTATTTTACTCTATTTATTTCGCGATATTTCAAAAAATAAAAAAAAATTCTACGACGCGGAAATCGTCTTAAAACAACACCGTTCGAATCGAAAACGCTCGTTAATCGCGTTTGGACGAGGAAGGCGCGGAGCTCGAAACAACGAGCGAACGCTTCGATCGGAAGTGGGTTCTTAAAGAGGTCGTGGGAACGCGCCAAATTCCAGGCGTTTAATAAATAACGAGGGACCGGTGGTCGACGGAATTTCATAAGAGCCGCGTGGACGCCTGGACAATACCGCGGTCTCGATTCGTTAAGAAACAATTTGGTCGGCGCGACGCAACGCGTCCGTTGCATTCCGTGCAAAACTCCCCGCCCGTTCAACTATCGAACGAGCGCACGAAACGTTTCTGATTAATGGCGATCCACTCGCGGTAACTTCGGATTATAAATCTGTTTTAGCCGCTATCCAGTACAGCTGGTATAACCTGCGCTGCCTCCTCGAAGCCACCGCGGTGCCTCGGTCGTACGTTCAAGCGGCTGGAATTTGTCAGATTTGCAGAGTGGCTCCGCCTCGAGACTATCGTCGATCCTTTATTATCATCGTCTACGGCCAACAGCTTGCTACGAATGGTACCCAGGATTCGTTTCTCCTTCTTGTGGGGATCTAGGAATTGTACGATGATATAATAAATTGGTTGGAAGGTTTGGAGACTGGAGGTCAGAGGCTGGAGGTTGAAGTTCGTAGCTTGAAGGTTGGAAATCGAAGCTTGGAGGTTGGAGATCGGAGATCGAAGGTTAAAAGTTAGAAATTGGAGGTTAGAGGCTTGGATCGGAGCTTAAAGGTTGTACGTCGGAGCTAGAAGGTTGGAAATCGGAGCTTGGAGGTTGGAGATCGAAGGTCGAAGGTTGAAAAGCGGAGCTTTAAGGTTGGAAGACGGAACTTGAAGATTGGTGATCGGAGCTTGAAAATTGGAGATTGGAGCTTGGAGGTTGGCGATCGAAGGTTAAAAGTTAGAGATTAGAGCTCAAAGGTTGTACGTCGGAGGTCGAAGGTTGAAAATCGGAGCTTGAAGGTTGGAATTGGGACTTTTAAGGTTGGAAAGGAGACTTTGAAAGTTAGAAAACGGAATATGAAGGTTGGTGATCGCAGCTTGAAGGTTGGAAATCGGAACATGAACGTTGAAAATCGAAGCTTGAAGGTTGAGAATCGGAGCTTGGATATTGAGGATCGAAGCTCGGAGGTTGAAAATCGAAGGTTAGAGATAGGAGACCGAAGGTTAAAAGTTGGAGATCACAGGTTGGAAATTGAAAATCGGAAATTACAGATAGACAGGAAAAAAGAATGAAACGAAGCGACACTTCGAAGTTTCATACATTAAAGCTTTAAATGAAACTTAATCGAACGTCCTACGTATTCGTCGTATTGGAAGTTTTGGTCGTGAAAGGATTGGATTAAAAAAAAAATAGAGTTTGATCTCTTTCTTTAGAAAGAAAAACTCGCGTCTAAGCGTTCGGAAGGATTTTAGCGGTCGTAGCTCAGGCGCTGTTCCAACATCGTCGCCACGTCGCCGACCACAACGACGATAGAACGTTTCCTTAATGAAGCAGATAACTTCGCGTGTTTCGAACTTGGTAAGGTAGAGACTGCCTTGTTGCGGCGCGAACGCGCCGCCTCTTACGACCGCTCTAGATCGGAGGATCAGCGATTTTCGTACCCGCGAAGACAATGGCCGTGTTCCAAAATAGTCGAGCAACCGACCGGCACCTAAAGCGCTCCTTGTGTTTACCCAAAACGGTGAGAAAGGGAAACAGACCCGACATTAGCGCGTTCACGGCCGTGACGGCCAACGTGACCGACAAAACATCGCGTCTTTCCTACGTTTTCGGCGACGCTTCACGCGCTAATTGTGACAACGTCGTTCCCAAGGTGTCGTGAAATTCGTAGAAGCAGAAATTGAATGAAACGGTGGTCAGGACGATCTTTGAGATTCTTGCGTCTGAGATTTTAGAAAGTAACAAGAAAATATATCGAACGAGGCGAGAAAATGAAGCAATTAAAAAGAATTCCTTTAAAAAAAGCTGTCCTATGCCCAAAGGTTCGGAGATGATCGAACAAAAGCGAGAATTGGTATGCTTTTAACCCGAAAGATTCTCGGTTAAACGAACGAAGCACTGATTAGAATAATGTCGTCTTTAGAATTGTAGAAAATCACGGAAGATATCGAAAGAAGCGAGAAATCGATGCAATTAAGAACAATTCCTTCGAAAAAAGCTGTCCAATGCTCAAAGGTTCGGAGATGATCGAACAAAAGCGAGAATTGTGTTTTTAACTCGAAAGTTTCTCGATTAAAACCTCGTAAGCGTAGACATCGAACGAAGCACTGATTAGGACAATGTCGTCTTTAAAATTGTAGAAAATCACGGAAGGTATCGAACGGGACAAAACTACGACGCAATTAAAGCCATTTCTTTCGAAAGAAGCTGTCCAACGCTCAAAGGTTCGGAAATGGTCGGAACAAAAGCGAGAAAACGAGGCGATCGAAGACACGTAATTCTCGTCTCTGAAAAGAAGCTGTCCGACGTTCGATGTACGACAAAAAAAAGAAAAAAAAATACGTGGATCGACGTGTATTTTTAACGCAAAAATTACTCGTTTGGGAGCTCATGAAAACAGGCGTCGAACGAACGGGGACGAAATTCATAGACTCAATCACAGACGCACGCGCGTCCTCCTAGGTCGAATTTTCGAATTTTGTCCGGCCCAACGTTCGAAGGTTCGACAAGGGTGATCCGAAAAGGCGAAAGGCGGATGAGTTCTCAACGCGAAAGTTGCTCGTTTAACCTCATAATAAAAAATAATATAAGAAAGTGTAATAAAAAAATATAAGAAAATATTTATATACATATATATATTTAACATAGTGATTTTTTTATTTCTGGAACAAATTTTACATTGTTCGATATAAAAATCAAATATGTTCGATATTCAAAGAGTTGGTAGTCTTTCGGGCATGACGAAAAATGTCGTCATACCCGGATAAGAGGTTAAGAAGGACTACCAGCACCGAGTCGGCGATAAGATCGACCGATCTTCATATCGCGCGACGACGCCTAACCTCCTCCCTTGTCGTCGTCCCCCCGCGACCCCTGGTCCATAGGCGCTTAAAGATCCGCCGCGCAACGCCCTACGAAAAGAAGGAACGCGCGAGAAGTTTGTCTTCCGTCTTCCTCGTAAGCCCGGCCGGCGACCTTTCCCGGAGCTCCTCCAGGATCAAAAGTTGCCGGTGAGATTCGCGAGAAAAGTTAAAACGACAAAAGCGCGATCCTTCCCTCCTTCCTTCTTTCTTTCACGGGACGTCGCGACGCGCGCGATATTCTTTCCGTGACCCGCTCGTATCCGCGCTAAGCTCTTAATCGTGATTAAAGACGCGCGATAAGTTACATCGCTTACGATTTGAGTTAATGTAATCGCGCTCGTTCTTCTTCTTTCTCTCTCCTGCCGACGCTCCTTTGCATTTCCGTCCGAATTGCGAGAGAACACGCGCGTGAAATTAACGTAATTTTTTTTTAAATTTTTGTCAATCCCTTAGACACGGCATGTACGACATGATACACCGCAATGTACGACGGACAATGCTGTTCTCTAGGCGAGTACATTGGTACGAAGTTTTTGATGATTTAATTATAATTGTTCTTAGATATGTGACACACATACTTTAACTTCAACGATTAACTTTAACGATTGATAATACGATTGGGTATGACATATCTTGAAGCACGGTACGACATAGACTCACATCACAGTCCTCACGCTCACAAATTATAAGGATATGTTAAAAAGGCACGTTAAAAAGAACGTCTAGTATATTACGAGTAAATGGTATATTAATTTAAATGAAAAGCGACAATTCATATACCTGGCGTATCAGAAACAAAGACCGTACATTCCGTATGTTTATTGTTAATACTGTTATAAATCGCTACGAAGGCAAAAAAAAGCGTATGGAAACGATCGTTAAATTCTAATGATGAACGAGCGAGCTAGTGACGGAACTTTGCAGTAGGCTTAATATTTTATTAAATATTTATTAAACGTTATTAGTTTTATTAAATGTTAATCATTAATTTAAAATCGTGTTTCTCTGCGTCGAAAGTGCGTCAAAGGTCGGAATAAACGCAAACGTTTATTTCTCGTTTCGATCCCTTCTTTCGTGTTTCACCGATTTTTCGCGAACCGCGCGTCAAAGGATCCTTCTCCGTGAATTCAAAGGGACATTGCAACGATCGAACTCGTACGTTCGATGCAGGAACGGCGCTAGGTCGACTCACGATGCACGCGAAGCGGTGCGCGGTACGTTTCGCCTTCGTGATTAAAACGAACGACGTGTCGAAAACGTAGGCGTTACCGAAAACGCGAAATCAAACAAGGTTGCGAAATTAATTCGTTACGTTTCGAGGTAAATATCGAGTATCGTTGAGCGTTAGCGCGTGTTTATTATACATTAAATTTGCAATTAACTGCTACTGTGGCTCGTGACTGCGTCCGTATCGTCGCAGCCTCCATCTTCGATTCGACGAAAAAATCTAGCCGAAAAAAGGCCGGAAATTCGTCGATCGACGATTTACGTGCTCTCGAAAGAAAGAAAGGGAAAAATATCGAGACGACGATAAAACGAATCGACCAACGAGAAGAGTGGAAGCTCGACTCGTTAGGCGGACGTCACCGAGAGAAACCTGGCCGATGAGAACGAGCATTCGGACACGAGTTTCGTTATTAACCCTTTAGCTACGACGGATTTCGTCGCGGAGTCTCTCCGGACGGAACACCGTGCCAAAAATGGAAAAGTTAAGCACGCGCGATCTTCGGCATTCGGGGCCAAATCTATTTTCCATCTTGTCTCAAAAATAAAATAGTAATTATTTAACTAGCAATAACTTTTTCAAACACAAATACACGCATAATCCAACTTTTGGCTCCATTTTTA
>JAITYT010000205.1:704055-714827 GCA_025433975.1 Liostenogaster flavolineata | reverse complement strand
CGCGCTCTCTCTCTCTCTCTCTCTCTCTCTCTCTCTCTCTCTCTCTCTCTCTCTCTCGCGACGTGTATACTCTGTATTCTATCCGTATTTCTATATAACATATATAATATTATTACACGTCGATGGATCTATCCTCGAGCGAAGGTTCATCGATGCGAACGAAGGAATTCAATATCGCGTAAAACTCGAGGCAAACTGGAACGCCGATAATCGAAGTGAAATAAGTCGATCTATTAGCTACCGTGAAACGGGGTAAAAGCGAGGATAATACGGAAGCGAAAAGATCATCGACGACGGATGGTGGAAAGAATCGAACCTATGACCGTGACGCGATTTTCTCGTTGCGTTCCTTCACGTATGAATTTGATCGTTCTTGAATTTTCTTTCTTTTTTTTTTGTTCTTTTTGTCGCACGTCGATTCTCCTCGAGGCGAGGGTCGATTAATCGAATCCATTGTGCGGTAGCGCCAACGTGAAACGAACTTCGCGATATATCGATCTCGAATCCTCCTTTTTCCGGTGGAAAAACCCGCGACAATCGTACGGAACGTCGATTTTTCTCGAGTCGAGAAAAATCGATCTAAAAAAATCGATCGAGCAAGAACTGCTTTGGACGATCTTAGAACGAATATATTCGTTCTCTCGCCTTCGCCGCTAGGAACGATTCCATCTTAGGACTAAAAAGTAACGGAGTAAAATGAAAGACCGAAAGGATCCATTTTTACGATCAAAATTTGCGTGAAAGTTCGAGAAGGACAAATTGCTCAAAAAGCGTTCGAACTTTGTAATAAAAATTTGCGTGAAAGTTCGAGGAGGGCAAATTGCTTAAAAAGCGTTCGAACTTTGTGATAAAAATTCAAAGAGGACAAATTGCTTAAAACAACAAGCTGGACAAATGCGCTTTGCGATTAGTTCCATTCGAGCTAAATGCGCGATAGAGTCGCGAAGAGTCGCGCGCGCGTTAAAATGGCATCGAGAGACTCTACGCCTACGTAAAATGGACGCTGCGAAGCGTTCGAGGCTTTTCAAATCGTCGCGATTAGCGTAAAACGAGGAACGAGACACGGCGAGCGAAAAGAAAAAAGAGGCGTCGCCTCTTCTTTCGAAAGAAATGCGTCGAAATTAGAAAGAACGCGGTGTAAACGTCGCGACGCGACGTCATAATTGAATTCGCTTCGGTTGGTAACGATCTCGAGGCTCGGACGAGTGCCGCTTAGGCTGGTGAAAAAAAAAACGACCAAAGCGTAGGAGGAATTCATTCCTGACGCGACGCGAGCGGAGTTTACGCGCCGCCTCGTCTTTTTCTCGATGTGAACGCGTACGAGGAGGGTCGTTTCCAAGCCGAGGGGGAAAACGGCGAGCAGGGGTGGACGACGTCGCCAGACACTTAGCAGCGTGTCGTTGGAGACCAAGGGAGGAATTTTTATATTGCCATAGACTCGTAAATCCACGGATATTTTTGAAAATAGCGCGCTGGAGCTCCCTACGTCAACGTCCGGAAGTTTCGACCAACTTTTCTCTCTCTCTCTCTCTCTCTCTCCATCTCTCTCTCGACGAAAAAGGAAAAACTATAGAGGGATAATTACAAATTTCTCGAGGGTGGGCGCACGCGCAACTTCACCGATGTAACTTCCAGTTACGTTTACATCGAGAGCTTTCCTCGCCGCTTCGGTCGGCTCGACTCACTCCGATTCAACGGCAAAGTTACACACTCGCCCACTCGCGAGTTATTTCACCCTGATTTTCTTGTTTGCCGCTAAATATTGAAATTTTATTTTCATTCGAGCCGAATCGCCATCACGCGTGTCCCCCTTGCATATTTTCAACTCGCGTTTCGCTATCGTAGTTTCTCCTTTTTTTCTATTTTTTTTCTTTTTTCTTTTTTTTCGTTCTTCTTTTTCTTCCTTACAGGACGTAACAGTGGAAATATCGAAACCCGACGGATGAAAATACAACGACGACCACGAGACGACGGGAAGAGAAGTTTAATAACGCGCGCGTTGTCCCATTTTTCTCAGTTCGATCCTACGGCGATATTTTTCCCTCTTGTTCTCCGCTCGATTTCTACGGCTCCGCGTATTTCGCTAATTCGATGATTCCAGTTGAAACGGAAAACGAAAAAAATAAGGAGAGAGAAAGAGAGAGAGAGAAATCAAAATTACGATTAGCCTTTCACCTTCCATAGGGAAAAACGACTACTACTACTACTATTACTATTATTATTACTACTACTACCGCTTCGGCTGCTGCTGCTTTATATGGCACCGCGTGACAAATAAACGCTCGTTCGCTTAACGGTCTTAAATAATGCGCGTTACGCCGCTGTCGCTGTTGTTGCTGCTGCTGCTGCTTTTGCTGGTTTCCCTCCGGTGTTCTGCTCGCTACCAAGAAATTTACCGATGGAAAAAAAGTATAAACGCGGTTCCTACGGCGCGACAAATTGCAGGCCGTCTTGTTTCGCGTAATTGCTCCGCGAGGCATCGGAAATTCAGACTAGGAGAAAAATTCGTGGGAGTTTGTAAGCGTCCGGGAAATCGTAATCGATGGCGTTCGATGCGTTTCGAAGAGGATTCGTCAACGTCGCGCCGTCGTTCTTCGCTCGTCCTTTCGTTCGTTCTTTTGCTTGTCCTTCCGTTCGTTTTTTCGCTCGTCGATCGTCTCGGCTCGACTGTTATTCCACGACAAATCTTGAATCGAGATAGTCTACGAGAATGTAATTGGAAGTCTCTTCCAGAGCTGGAGGAATTACAGAGAAAAAGAGTCGTGGAGCGCACTTAGTCGTCGCTAAGTGAATCTCGATGGTATAAATTTGAAGAAACGCGTTTGAAATTGCGCTGCCGATTCTAACGCGCTTCTTTCGTTACCCGAATAATCTCGAACGTATCGAAGTAATACGCTCTGCTATTGTTACAGCTCTAGAGTTCCTCAAAGACACTAGGAGTATCGAGAAAAGGTTTCGAGGTGAACTCCACGGTCGATGTTGAAAGGATCGATGGAAGTTGAAAAGGGAGATTTGCAGTAAAACGATACGCGATATCGAAATGCATACATCGAACTCCACTATCTCATAGAAATATCCAAAGTCCATTCGTCGAATATTTCGTCGTCTCGATCCCCTTTGTTACGTCGTACGTACGCGCTTTCGTCGTATTTCAAAAGCTCCCTGCTACTCTTGCGATACGCGGTAAACGTAATAATTAAATTTAACGGAAAAATCGTTCTCTCGTATTTTCGAATGGACCTGGAGCAACGAATATTTGCACTCTATAGACGAAGTCTATAGACTGCACGTAAATATTCGCAGTGAACATTTACGTTCAGTCGAGATCGAGCGAGCTTAACTACGAATAAATCCGACGCGATATAATTTTTATCCATTCCGTCGTATTTTATCGAAATCTATCAAGATCTGAAATACATAGCGGACGCATCGAAACGATAATCTCGGATGGAAGAAGAGCGACGTTCCTTCCTGCGTATAAAATGGCAAATCGGAACGAATCATTGGCGAGAAACGAGGAGAGCATCTCGAACGGCCGCGCGAGATGAGCTCGAACACGCGATCCACTCGTAATTCAGCTACTTCACCTACGAATATAACGGAGCGACGTACGTACGGACGGACGGACCCAGCACGTTCGATACAATGACTGAAAATCGTAACGATATAACTCGAGGTTATCAGCGAGCAGACGAGTATCGTTCGACCGTCCTTCGTTACGAAGAGAATTCCGATTGCTTGACCTTTTCGTTACTACGAGTGACTATAGTTATTCGCTATGAGACGCCAGCTACACACGACGACTGACTATAGCCATAGAATTTTTGATTTAAATTGAGTTTGCAATTTCAGTTCTTACTTCGTTCGTATGTCCTTCGTCACGAAGAGAATTTCAATTGCTTGACTCTACTATGGGTGACTATAGTCACTCGCCACGAAACGCCAACTTCACTTGACGAGTGACTATAGCCACAGAATTTTTTATTTAAACTGGATTTGCAATTTCGGTTCTTACTTCGTTCAAATGTCCTTCGTCACGAAAAGAATTCCAATTGTTTAACATTTTCGCTGCTATGGGTGACTGTAGTCACTCGCCACGAAACGCCAGCTTCACTTGACGAATGACTATAGCTATACAATTTTTGATATAAACTGAGTTTGCGATTTCGGTCTTACTTCGTTCGAAACTGTTTCGTTTACGTGTGCAATGTCGCCTAATACCACTTTGTCTCAACACATCCTTCCTTATTTGAGAGACGTTTTACTTCAAACCATTACCGTGTGGCTTCTTTTCGCCAGCGGTAATGCCATAATATTTTATCATTACAAACTTTTTGTAGGAACACAAATTATAGAGACTACTTTCAGAGAAGCAATTGCTTACGCTGTTCTCCTTTCCCAATTTACCAGATCGCCTTTTGTTAAAACTCTATACTACTATTAAAATTCTACTGAAATTAATAGAGCTTCCGTGACACTCGCCGGCGTCAACCTAACGGCGATACGATAAATAATTTGCGGCCAGCAAAGTGTCAAGGAAGATTTTAAAACGGTTGAAAAATCAACGGCGTCGCCTTTCCGGTCCTGGAAAAATCCTCTTTCCTCGACTTTCTGCACCTCTCTCGATCCGAAGCGTGGAAAAAAGCGCACGTCGCTCCTCGCAAACCCTTCGAATCTCGGTGAGACACGGTCCATCGCGTTGTTTCGACAAAACGCAGCGCGAAACTCGCCCAACTCCCCCCCGTAACAGCGACAGTCGTGGTCAACTACGCTTTCACCCAGCCTTCGACAAGATCATCGCGCGAATGCTTAGGACAACCGACGATACTCCGGTAAACCGTGGCCGGACTGTAGTTCGTTACCGTTAAGCTGGACGTAGGAGCAAACTCCCTCTCGATTAATCGATCCAATCCGGACATTGCCAGTGATCGATCCGATCGGGTCGTTCTCTCGTCCGGAGGCGCATCAGGGTCTTCGTTCTCGGGTTACCCAGAGCTTTGCGTCTAATATCCCTGGCGCGAGCCGCGTTTACAGTTCCGCGTCGAGTTGGGGCAGGTCGATGGACCGAACGCGTCCCACTAGCCACGGATTTCCCTCGCGAAGTCACAGTCGGTGACAACGAGGAAGACGAGACGCCCATTAGCGCGCGGCGACGTCTTTGTCACTCCTACGGTCGCCCGGTTCAACGTATCCTTCAAATGGCTCGTGTCTATGATGGTGAACGGAGTGGGAGGGACGAGAGCCAGCTTGCTAGGTGCTTGCTCTTGCTGTTCTGCTCGTAGGGAGGTGGAGAGACGCTAGACATCCAGCCTATCTACCTACCTACCTACCTATCTATATACATACTCGCCGCGATTCATGCACATAGAGGCGTATCTAGCTTCTCCATGTAGGTGATTCGTGCGACCATAGCGATACGACGTGTCACTCCGCTCTTCGGTCGAACCGTTAACTCGGATTCTATACCGAGTGACGTTCGACTGACGTTCAATGGACGTTCGACGATGCTCTTTCAGGCTTTTAGATCCTGGAGTCTTTTTCTTGGAAAACGCAGCCTTCCAGCCTTTTAAGTACGTCGAACATTCGATTTGCGTGTGGTTCGACCGTTCGTCATCAAGAGTTCGATATTGGTAAGACTCGTTGATCGTAGCTTTCGAAAATAGACCTGGTCAACAGCGAGAAACGAGAGACTAAGAACACGAAAGTGAGGAACGACGATTACGTTACCATTCGCGTGGACTATGAGGAATTTGGAGCTGGCTGCAAGCCGGGGCAGTGAAGAACTAATTAAAATGTTGGTTGTTCTTTTTCTTTGTTCATTTGAACAAGACGATTCTTTGCATTTCAACGATTATTGTATAACAATAAGCGCTGCTCTCGTCTCGTTTCGGCTCGACAGGTTTCTCCTTTCGCTCTAACGTGCGAGCGGCAATTGCTCTCCCTCTTTCTTTCTCTCTGTCTCTAGTTTCTATAGGTCCTCTCTCTCTCCCTCTGTATCTTTGTCTCGCACAATCGCTCTTTTACTTTCGCACCTTCCACTTGCTCCGTCTTTCTCTTTCTTCCTCTTCAACACTCTTTCGATCTCCCTTTCATTCCCTGCTTTGATCTCTTCTCCCGCTTCTCCCCTCGTCGTCTCGCTCCAACACCAGCATTCCTTCGCGCTTTACCTGTCTCTTACGGTTATCTCCACCTCTCCACCTATAACTACGGAACGTCAAGCGACGTTCCAGTAAGTATGGCGATTTCAACGGATTTCAGGCAATAAAATCGGGGGAAAGGCTGCGTCGATAAGAAGTCGTTCAACGTAAAAAAAAGGACGAAAAGGACGAGAGATCGGACGATGACTGAAAAAAGCTTGAAGCTGATGGACACAGGAAAATCTTCGAAGAATTCGCAACGAGAGACACGAATCCTCCGTGCACCTTGCACGCATGCGTGCGTTCATGCATGCCTATGTACCTGTCTGTCTGTCTGTCAGTCTGTCTGTCTATCTAGGCGTCTTTCCGCTTCGTACGGTCGAACAAACGATACGACTGTGGGAGGTGGGATTCGAACCGTTGGAACGAATGTAGTTACGGGCGAACACACGTACGTGCGCCGGTACGAGGAACGAAGGAACGTTACTCGGAGTGATTTATCGTCCCGGAGTAACTTCCGGAAAGCGACTGCTCCGCCAGCCGAGTTTTCCTTAAACGTTTGCACGTATGGGGTGTCCTGAGAAAATTACGCGAACTCGCTCGAACGTATCGCGTTGTTAAACGTGGATATTGGGAGAGAATTTATCCGTAAAGGGGCGCGTGTACCGTTCTCCATTTTACATCATGACAATAGCGACGTCAAACAGGGTGGAAAAAGGATACAATCTCCAACTTGGGTCTCGTGAACATCGTAACGAGAGACGGATCTTTAGAATAACAGAAGTCCGTTGGTTAGATTCAATCGGCATCCAGTCGTCTCCATTTTACATCGCGACGTCAGACAGGCTGGAGAAAGGATACTTGGATCTGGTGAACATCGTAACAAAAGATGGATCTTTCGAATGATAGTTAGATTCGATCAGGATCCAGTCGTCCGTTGAATAATTATGTCAATAGGCGAATAACGTTCTTCATTTTACACTGTGACCACGGTGACTTTAAACAAGGTGGAATGACACTACCCCGTGGACTTGGGACTCATGAACATCGCAGGAAGGACAATCTAATAGATAAATTAGTAGATAAAATAATAGATAAACTAGAAATAGACATTTAAAGTGATAGAAGTCCGTCGATTTAATTCAACCAGCACCCAGTCGTCGATTGGATAATCCTGTTAATAATCGAATAACGTTCTCTATTTTACATCGTGACGATAGTGACGTCAGACAGGATGGAAAAAGGATACGATCTTGGTCTTGAGTCTCGTGAACATCGTAACGAGAAATAAATCTTTAGAATGGCAGAAGTCCGTCAATTCAATTCAATCAGCTTCCAGTCGCCCATTGAATAATCTTGTGAATAATGTTCTCCATTTTACATCGTGATCATAATGACGCCAGACAGGGTGGAAGAAAGACACGATCTTGCGTCAATAACGCATGCCAATAAACAAATAACGTTCCCCGCGTTGCACCGTGATCATAGTGACGTCAAGGATGTACAACACGATTTAGAACATAGATTCGAACTCGTACGTAATCCTTGCAGCGACATCAGTGCATCGACTCGATCAATTGGAAGCGCATAACGGTTCTTCCTTGGTTAGCAAGAGTGCGCAGATGGTCGAGCTGTCGGTGCCCACGCCGAGCACTGCTGCCGCTAATAGTCGAGATCGAGCAAAGCCGAACGACGAGAAACCACCTTTGCCTCGAAAACCGAACGGAATCTCTGGAACGCCTTTGTCGACCAGCTTACGACTTCCTTTCCAGCGGCGCGCAATGAAAACCCCCGATAAAGATACATACACGCAGGATGAGTTTCTACGAAATTCCAGCCTCGTGGCGTGCCACGATACGGCGCTGTCGTTCGTCGCTCGATATGCGCGCTCCGCATCGTCAAATGTTTCATCCAACTCGCACGAATGTGCTATTAACTTTTAATCCTAACTCTCTAAGAAATTTCCGGAATTTCGAAAACCGCGAAAGAAAGGAGACTTCGAAGGGTGGATCCCAACGCGGCATCGGAAAAACCAATAAAAATTCTTCCTCCTAGCGCTACGAGCGCTTTAATCCCTTCTCGAGGCTGACCCGTGATGAACAATTCGGCCTAAACGTGAATATAACGAGCCAGGCTCGAGGACAGAAAATCGGGCACGAGAAAATTTGTTCCGATAATTAAACTCCTGACGGTAATGACGGACTTCGACTCCTCAACCCAAACCGACTTCAGTCTTGGGCTCGGATTTCGTCGAGCTAAAAGACACTGGAAGGATTTAACCAAAACGATCGCGATCTCTAGGTCTACTAAATAGTGGGAAAGGTGAGAAAGTTGATAACCGCTCCTTCCGTGAAGATCAACATCGAAAAACCTGGAAAGAATCCCTGCTCTAGGTCGACCAACTCGTCGATAAGTACGAGTGACCTTGGGAAAGCGAAACACCGCTAGTTGATTAGGTCGTATTACACCTGGCTACGCGAGAGGTGTTTTAACCGTTTCTTTCCCACTGGTACCTGTTCGAACCTAGGGAAAGAAAGAAGGAAGGAAGCAAAGAAAAGAAATGCTCACCTTCCACGGAAGAGACGCTCTCCACGAATTACGATCCTATTTCGAAAAGCCACGGGGCTGAGGGCTCCACCAGCGAAGCCAATAGGCGATTACGAGAATCTCGCGTGTATGGAAAATCGAGGAAACATAAATCGCGAAACGGCACGGGACTTTTCGGAGGAAATGCGGTAAAAGTCTCGTTATACAGCGGGCTGGGTGGATGGGAATCGGTCGGTCGGTCGATCGAATATGCCGATTGGCCGGCGAGCTTTGCATGCGCGCTACAGAAATTTTACACCATCGTTCGAGCGATTCGTGGGAATCGAAAGGGGACAATTTGCCGGGGTTACCAGACAATTTCGTAGGTTTAACGTTCGTCACGCCATAATGGAAGTGTCAACCGAATATTTCGCCCTCTCCGGTCGTACATGGAAATAAATAACATCGGCTGATAAGTTCCCGGTCTGAAAATAATATCCAGCAAAATAAAGCCAGCCGATTCCTTTGATATCTTTAGAGTGTCACTTATCTCTTGCATCTTCGCTTAAACAATTTTGTGGACTTTCTTGATATTTTCCGATGTAACCACCTCTTTTGGGCGACCAGAGCGTGCCGCTTCATCGGTGTTCGTACGACCACGTTTAAATTCAACCACAAGGTTAAAAAATAACTTGTTAGGCAATATCAAGATGGTTATTTTTGGAGATCGCATTCTTACCGTTCCCGACCACATTTTCATTTGTTTAATTATCTGTATACTTCGTATCTCTAGTATTTATCGTATTACCATAATTTATTTGTGTTACTCTCCGACCACCCCTAATAATAATAATCGCGAAATTATTCGTACCGAAATTTTCCGTGTGCCTGAAACGACGCTCGTTAGAAAGCAAAGTAGCAAAGTACGACGCGCAAGGGCGGTGCTCTTGTATCTCTGCGCATTTTAGACGTAAGACGATTACGGCTCCGTCGTAGTAGAACCTCGTGGCTTGGTTGTAGGACCTCGTTGTACGACACGAGATTCTCGTGTCGCGCGATTCCGTGGGTGATTACGGAATCGACCGCGACATTTTCGACTAAATGTTTGGCAAAATCCTCGGAGAGGCGCTTCGAGAGCCCGTCGTTTTCCACTAACGATTCCAAAACGTTAGGAACGAAGGAAATACCGATACCTCGATCGAACTCGACGAAGGACAACACTCAAGCGAAGATTAATAAAAAAGTTGTCAAAGTTTCGAACTTTTCGCTTGACTTCTTTATCGGGGCATCGATTAACTTCGTCGTGATCAGGAAGTATCTCGAGCAACGGGATTTTTAATACGTCGTCTCCTTCTTCCTCCGCGAAGCGATATCACAGCGGAATTAACCGCCTACCCTAAACTTTCGTAATCGGATGATTTATTCGCAGGCTGCCGTACGGATTATTTAATTTTCTTTTTTTTACAACGGCGCGTGGACGTCTGTCAAACGGAGAAATAACGACGTATTTCACTTTGCATCGAATATATCGCGAAGAACAACGAGAAAGTCGAATCGGCTTATCGCTCGGCGCTTCTCCCACAGATTTGCGGCATCGGCAGACTATTGGAAAAATGACTGATATCGCTGGACCAGGATGAGGATAAAATGCGCGGGATTCGCGTCGAATATTAGATCAAAAAACGAGAAAGAACGGGTACTTAATAACGGGAGAAATAGTTGAAGCAAAAATTAAAAAGTATCGAGTTTCAAGTTTTTTATTTAACGCGTTAAGCGCCTCGCCGGTCCCTGCGGACCGGTATTAGACCATCGTTTGCAGTACTTTTTAGGGCCGGCTTGTAGTAAACAAAGTTTAGAACCAGTCTGGACGAGCTGGCGTGGCGTTTAACTTGTTAACTGTATCGAGCTCGGTCAAGAGCTCATTTACAGGATTAACATTTGAAAACTTATAATTAATTTTTATATGATATTGTATAATAGGTTAATAATTGATATAGACTATCTAGTACTTCCGATAACTTATATACAGTATGATTGAATGGAAAGAATCGAATGTTGTGTAGCGGATCGAGACGTTCAATGCACTCATCGATTAACTCCACTTTTTGG
>JAITYT010000205.1:691439-702251 GCA_025433975.1 Liostenogaster flavolineata | reverse complement strand
CCCCCCCCCCCCCCCGATCGAATGTACATATCTGCTTTTCGTTCCGAGCGTATCGCGAATTCATCGGATCGATCGCCATTCGCGAGTCTGCCATTTTCGATGGCGTTGCTGGATAGCCGTACGCTCGCAAAAAAAAACGACGCACGACGATATAGCTAACGATGAAAGTAAGTAATTTCGATTTTAGCAAGCAGATGACATTATGTTTTTCTTAATGACTTCCGCCAGCGTAGAGTTACGAGGAGGATAACGAGAAGGAATCGTAAAGTTGCCAAAAAGACGGCGAAAGATCCTCGAAGAGAATATCGAAAATAATGAAAATATTTAAATTGTGATAATATGAAAAATTGTGCTCTATTTCGTATTAAAAATACAGGAATTATTCTCGTGACAAATCAGTTCTTTCGAACGAGTCACGATTCTTGCCTCGATGACGTCACGAGCGAATCGACCACGACATCCTCTTCACGACCGCGGAATTATTCGAACCCGAAATTAGCCGACGATGGATCTTTCAATTCGTCGATTTTTCGAATTTTTGTCAAATTTCTGCATGGCACTTCGTCGTCGTTTTCGATCGCTACGACGATGATCGTCGATCACGGAAACGCGCGTGCAATCTAGCAGCAATGAATATTATACTTAAACGTTTATTACGCCGTCCTCGCGTCTATGGTTTCTTCCGGATCGAGTACTTCCGGTATTCGATCGTCGAAGATGCGCTTAACCACGAAGAGAGGAAATACCTTCCTATCGAGGACTAACGAAAAATTAGATAAGTACAGGATGTCGATGGGCGTATCAGAACGAAAGGAAACGCGCAATGTCCGCTGATAAGAAGCTAGAAGTTCTTGAATCGCATCGAAGAAATTTCGCGGAAAGTTTCTCCAGCTAAGGATTAATCGTACGTTCCTCAACTTCGAAGACGAGTTCATTCAAGAGAGAAATCATTAAGACAGAAATCAGATATATATATATATATATTGGGTTGTCCGGTAAGTTCGTGCCGATTTTGAAGAAAATTTTTTTCTTTTTTTTTTGAAGATTTATTTTTTTGAAGAAAAGAAGATAATTATATAATATATATATATATATAATTATTTATTTTATATATATAATAAAATATAACATAAATAATAAAATAATAAATTAATTTTTAAAAAACGAAAATCAGCACGAACTATATATAGACAGTGGAAGGAAGAGAGATTTTATCGCGAATTCCCAAATCTTTTTAAGAACTTTGTCCCGCAAATCCAACAGATACCGACAGAATCTCAATATTGACTCGATGCGAACTATGTTCCTTCTTCCCCAGGGCTCTTCGATTCAGTTACGCTAGCTCCTATCGCGCTTACTTCGATAAACCAATAACGATGAAGTTTGGCCCAGCGTTTAACTATTTGCCGGGCATGCTTCGCCGAATTGATTTATTTTCCAACTGGAGCCTGTTGCGCGTTTATGTAAGACGTACCGCGAAAATCGAGTAAGCGCATCTCGCCTATTCGACTTCCGGCGCGTAAGAAAACTGCTTCTATCGAAAGATCCCCTCCATTCCTCTCCCTTTCGTGGGACTGGGGAGAAGTTTACGCCGAAGGGCACTCGAAACGCGTACACGGTAGCGACGCTGGATTCCCGTCGTGCCAACTTTCGAACGGAGATAGACACGGAGAGGGAGGAAGCGACATTGTCGCCGCCGTAACAATTTCACTCGTACGGGAAATCGCGACTTGTATGGAATCTTGGACCGTTTGAAAGCGCGGACTTTTTTCAAGGGACGTCTTCGACGTTCGATTAACCCTTCGTACCGGTTCAGAAATTTAAATACCGGGGCTCTGTTCGCGGTATTTAAATTTTTAAAGATCTACCTTTCCGCAGCTCTGGTGAAAATAATTCATATCCTTTTAAATGTTAATTTTAAAATTTAAAAAAAATTAGCCTGGTGAAATTGTACAAAATAATTATACAGTGAGATTGTAAAATTGTGGTAAAATTTCTTTTCTATTTATTCTGTATCCACAGAGGGATTGAAACCATACGCGTATTCCGCGTAATAAGAGAGTAATATTAAAATTTCGACGACGTCACGCTAGTGAACGAGAACTTCCGTGGAAGGCAAGTGCGAATAAATAATTTCAATCGAAATACAATACGATGATTTATCGCGACGAAAGAGGAAGAAATCGTAGAGCCGTTCTCGTATAGTTTCGCGATTAATTCCTCCGGCTGTAACGAAGGAAAGCAGAGACACGCTTAATAAAGCGACCTGGAAGCTCCTGTCGCACTCTCCGAGGAAAATAACTGGGATAACTGGGCGGAAGGTAGAAAAGAAACGAGCGGGGAAAGAGAGGTGGGAGCCGAGAAGGCGAAGCAACGAGATTCCATAAAATTCATTTATGGAGGCTTCGACGCGAAGAATTTCGTTCGACGAGCGCGATGAGAACGCGGTTCGTTCCTTGGCGACTGCGTCAGACAAATCCCTTCTCTCCATCGAGGATTAAACTTTCACCGCGGCGTTCGCCGGCGGCTCGACGACGTTTACGATCGAACGACCTTGCGTTCCGAGTGCACGCTGTTGTTCCTATCCAAGAGGAGAGGCGTACGGTCTTAAAAGTCTCAGATACGGACGCGAGTACGTATTCGAGCAAGATCTGTACGTGCAAAGGCTCTTTGGTCCATTTCTAGTCTAAAGAAGAGGCGATGGGATGTGTAAAATATCCTTGTGGTTTTCCAATAACTAATAGCGTCCAATTCGAGAAATGAGTTGGTCAAATGAGGACTCGACGGCTAGTGCAATCAAAATCGAGGCAAGAACGTCAGTGGCCAGCCTACGAGAGCCAACACTTCATACATCAGACCTGAAGCATAGAAGTCTCAGGTACGTACGCGAGTAGGTATTCGAGCAAGATCTGTACGTGCAAAGACACTTTGGTCCTTTTCTACTCTAAAGAACAGCCGATAGACTACATAAAATCTTCTTGTGACTGTCCAATAACTAATGACGCCCGATTCGACAAATAAGTTGGTCAAATGAGGACTCGACATCAAACACCAGGCGACTACAGGCTAATGCAATTAAGATCGAAACAGGAACATCAGTGGCTAGCCTACGGGAGCCAACACCTCGTAGATCAGACCTGAAGCGTACGTCGTGTTCAAAGTTAATAGGCGTCACGCGTCGTCCGTCAAGAAGTTAAAGCGTCGCCTATTAACGCGACCCTTTTTAACCCTCAGTCGAGCAACAGGACGGAACTTGACCGTGCCACCCCTCCATCGAACGTTTCAGAAGGTCGCCGGATTGTTCAGGCATCGTTAAACGCTTCCACAGCCGGAGTATTTGTTAGAACATCGCATGGTTTTCAGGAAACGTTGACGGCACTGGATCCAAATAAATACGGCATTCCAAAGAAATATTGTTTTGATATTTGATTTTTACGTCGTTCCAATGTACTTCGATCGCCTTCAGAACCCACATCCAACGCCAAAGAGTTAAAAGGGCTTTGCTGGAATTTCCGGTCCGCCCGTCGGCGAACAATGAACTTGTTTGGCCTTTGTATCGCATAGACGCTTAGTCGTTTGCTATTTTTTTTTTCGGACAAAGGCCTTTGTGAGGAAATACAGCGCCGCGTGTATTACTTATATACACGGGGTGATTCGTAAATGATAGCTCGGAGTGGGGATGAATCTACGCGCGTCAAAAGCGAGCGAGAAATAGTGGCCGAATCAAATTTTTCCAATCGGGGGACGTTAAATATTCAACCGCGAACGATTTTTCCGCGATATCGTGCGACGAACGTCACGCGTGAATTTCGGGCGTTTTGTCATTTGGATTTCGCCATTTTGATACGAATGTTCATTCCGAAATGGACCAAGTAGCGATGGAACAGTCGAACGTCGATTGGAAAACGATCGAGTCGGGATCCTTCTGGAACTCTTAGGACCGTGTAAGTCATCGGTGGTCCAAAGATCGAAAAATTTGTCGAATCTTTGGATCGTTGGGTCAAACTGGATGAAACAGATCGTTAGATCGTTAAAAATCGAAAAAGAAAGCCCTTCTGGAGTCGTGCGTTGTAAAGCGACTACCCGATCGACGAGTCGAGACGCTTGTACCTTCGTGACGTCATTGCTTCGTATTAACTTTATCGTCGGTTCTCTCGAATCACGAGAAGTTAAATATTATCACAGTCCTAGGTACGACGAGAAACTTAGCGAATAGAAACACTGACCCCATGCCGTATAATTTAGCTCGGTCGAGTTCAGGCGAAACTAGTAGAAGATGTCGTTTGCTGAACGAGCCCAAGCGAAGCCACAGCCACGTTCAGTCTGAATTTGATATCCACGAGTATATGCCGTGATATTCAAGTTGGACACAAAGTTCCGACCACGAGTCGGACTCGTTATATTCGTGCTTGGTTTAACCTTATTTTCGCGAGTCAGACTCGTTAGATATGGCGAGGGGTCAAAATACATAGATATTTTTCAAAGTACATATATATATATATGTGTATATATATTTATATTTATATTATATTATATATATTTATTTTATATATATAATAAATAATTTTTGAACAAAATCCACGTTTATCGTCGTCGATGCAGTTAACTTCCTTCACAGTACACATTGGAGCATTGATGGAATTACAATAAATATATATATGTACACATACGAGTGCACGTAGGTACGCGACAAGTGCATCGACGTTGGTGAATCGCGTGATGAATAGAAACGCGGAATTTGTGAGAATTTGCATCGTTCGTTATTCATAACGCGAAATTTATATCAATTGAAATTTATGTATTTCCTTAACCGCCATTGTGGATACTCGTATTAGCCGTATTATTTACCGCAAATTATGGATCGCAGCGTTGGAACGCGATGCGATGGGATCAACTTGACGCGTTGCCATCGCGACTAGAAATCGTTCGAAGCTAATACTCATCACTATTCCTAGTTATTAATACCGATTCGAAGTAGCGTTCGTTCGATATTATTTTATGGCGATGAGTCGATATACTCGAGATCTGATTTTGATCGAAATAATAAGGGTATAAAAGAGAGGAATACTCTCGAGTTTCTCGAGAGCTTCCGTCGTTGGCTATTCGAAAAACGAAATTAATACAAAGAGCGTGCTTTTAAGCGAAATTCGCGTTTATAGTCGATCGAATCATTCGCGAATTAATCGTCGGCCCGACACGAACGATGAGATCGACTCGAAGAGTTAAGGTGGCCTCCAGGTGCAACAGGAAGTTCAAAAGGCAAAATTAATATGATACGAAACATGCTTTTAAACAAAATCCGCATTTATCGTCGTCGATGCAATTGACTTCCGTCATAACATACATTGGAGTATTGACGAAATTATTCGCAATTGAATCGTCGGACTCGAGACGATCGATTAGATCGACTCGAAGCCTTGAGACAGCCTCGAGATGCAACAGGAAGTTGAACAAGTAAAATTAATACTAAACGTGCTTTTAAACAAAATCCGCGTTTATCGTCGTCGATACAGTTGACTTCCGTCATAACATACATTGGATTATTGACGAAATTATTCGCAAGTGGTTCGTCGGACTCGAGACGATCTATTAGATCGACAGAAATCGTTAAGGCAGCTTCGAGGTGTAACAGGAGGCAACGCGTAACACGATACACTACTGACGCCTTCTCCTAGCATGCAAAAGTGGCCCGTAGCGTGCTTCGTGCAACGCGTTGCCTCCTGTTAGCTCGCTGTTACGCCGACTTCGCGATTAAAACCAGGAATCCTTTGACGCGTACGAGATAACGGGTTACCGCTGCTCGCGAAGAGGCTCCGCGTCTCTGCGTACGTGTATACGCGTATGTACGTGCTATCCACGCGAAGGAACGAAGCGGATTCTAACCTCGATAGACTCGATCGCGAAAGTCTCCTATCCGATCGAAAGTAAGACAACGTTTCGAATTGACGAAATACAGAGGTAACGAGAGTCCAGTGAGCGTATCGGCCTGATGCCGATGGTAATTCCAACTCGAAACGCGATGAAAACAGTCGGTCGTGATATTCTCGAGGAATACTCAAAGATAAATCGGTAAACCATCCGTCTGGTGCAGACGTTTCCGAACGATATGGTCGGAGAATTAGGAATTCGAAGGACATTTGATCATTCTCTGCCAAAATACGATCGCGATAGTCACGATATTTTTCGAAGAATAGTCAAAATTAAATCGGTAAAGCATCTGTCTATTGCAGACGTTTCCGAAGAAGGTGATCGAAGAATTAGGAGTTCAAAGGACATTTAATCATTCTTTAGCAAAATACGATGACGATATTCGTGATATTTCTCGAAGAATATTCAAAAATAAATCGGTAAGCCATCTGTTACGATGATGATATTTCTGGAGGAATACTCAGAAATAAATCGATAAACCATTTGTCTATCGCAGAAGTTTCCGAACGAAATGATCGAAAAATTAGGAGTTCGAAGAACATTTGATCATTCTTTACCAAAAATATAATAATAAATCTTTAAAAAAATACTGAAAAATAAATACGTAAGTTATTTGTCCGTTGCAGGCGTTTTCGAGCGAAAGGATCGGAGAATTAAAAATTCGAAGGACGACTTACGATTATTCCTTGTCATTCGTCGGTGTGGCAACAAGGAACTTGACTCGACGACAGTTTGTAAGCCGAAACTTGGAAATAGTTTGGCGATAATTTCCAGGTCGCCGCTCCTACGTACGGCTATTAAATCAATCCATATTTATAACGGAGCTTGTTCGTTCGTCATTGAATCCGCGTCGTCTCTTGATACGTGGATGTAGGATAGGTAGGTACTGTACGCGCGAGCAAGCGAATATGTAAATATAGCGAGTCCTCGCAAGGCGCTCTTGCTCTTGCTTTCGCTCTTGCTCTTGCTCTTGGCTGGAAGCAACTGGTGCTTAGCGCATGATGCCTCGTTCGCGCGTATACGAGCGATAATTGCCAATTAAAAGGACAAACGCGATGAACGGTATGAAGAAAAAGACATTACAGCCCGACCATGCGTCTCGCGCGTCACTCCTCGATGACATCAAACTCTCTCTTCGAGCGAACCTTCTCTCGAAGAAGTAAATCGAAGGCTCGACCTTACATCGTACGTTGTGTTGACAAACGAGCACTCGATCTTACGAGAAACCCTTGAGCAAGGATTTTACCTCGAAAAACACATCGGCGCGAACAAGCCGATGGAAACTATTAAATACTCTCGTGTCTTCCATTAGGGATTCCAATTTCTAATAAATCGCTGAATCGTGACTATTTTTAACGTCGTTTCGACGAATTTACGCGAAACGAGTCGTAAAAGAGCGAAACACTGATCGAATCTCTGATCGATCGAACTCGAAGGAAATAAATAAAGAAGAGAAAAATCGCTTCCAGGTGGACGAGTTAGTCGCGTATCGCCTGGCGGAAAAGCAATGCGCGACGTCGAGGCACCGTCGGCGTCGTTCTCGACGATGGTACGAAGGGAGGGGCGCGTCGCGGCGCCGGTGCACCGGCGGCAAACTTGAAAATACGTCTAACAGAGCGCAGTGACGCTCTTGCTGGTACAAACGATGCGAATACGTACCGGCCGGCGACTCGTTCCGGGTGTCCACGCGTCATCCTCGAGGAATTCGACCTTCCACCGGCTGCCAGTCAGTCCTTGGAGCGATAAAGAAAGTCACACCTGAGAAGTCATGCCTCTCCTCGAAGATCTCAAATGAAATAGCCCGCCTCTTCGACGACCGAACCGATCCGCTGCCACGAAATCGTCGATCTCACTCGATTCGAGTCGTCGATCTTCGTCTCCTTTCTTCCTTCCGTCTCACTTTATCTCTCTCACTCTCTATCCGTCTCACTCGACCTTCCTCCTCGCTCTTCCTTCCCGTGGTATCGCGTAACTGCTCGGACAGGAGGCGAACATCGGAATTGCCGTGAGCGCGGAGGCAGCGGCAGGAGGAGCAGGAGCAGCAGCAGGATCAGGAGGGGCAGGAAGAGAAGAGGCGCTCGAGAGAAGGTCGTCGAACGCGTCACGTCGAAGATGGCCCACGCGTCGCGATCTCACTACCTAACGATTATTAATACCGCTATAATACCGATACTATCGCTATGACTACTGATACTATGGCTGCTACTACCACTGCCACTGATGTCGCCGTAGTGGCAGTATTATTATTCGGTCACCGCACGAAGGAACGAACGAACCACCGGCTCCGACGTCACCGTCGAAAACGTCGACGCGACACCGAACGAGAGGAACGATTTCACCGTCGGAGCAGACACCGCTTGCGCGTCGTCCTCTCGAGCGACTCCAGGCTGCTCGTGAACACGACTAACTACTCTCGGCCACGAGCGGTCACCCCGGAGGTGGAGGATCGACCGTGCTCTCGTGAAAGGCGACCGCGCTTCTGCTGCCGCCGCTGCCGCTGCTCCGTAGGTGGAGGGGGGTGGAGGACGCCGCCGGTGCCCACTCCCCTCCCTCGGCTGCTTTCGACACCCTTCGCCCCACCGCGGCGCTCGGTGGCTCGGCTCTCGTCTGGTCTCTCTCGCGCCTTCGGCCGTCTCCGGTCCGGAGAGAGAGAGGGAACGAGAAAGCGCACGACGAGCGGGAGCGACGGAGACGCAGCGAGGTCTGGTCTCCTCTATTCTCTTCTCTCTTCCTCCTCTTCCTCGCTACGGCTACCGCACCGTTCCGTCGTCGCGGCCACGGTATCGCCGTCAGCACGCGGACCCGTCGAAAAAGCCGCAAACCCTTGGACCGCTTCTGGGATTGGTCGATGACGCGTCGAGTGGGAGGTGTCGCGACTACGCGTCCACCTTCCAGCTCGGCCGGCAGGTGGCGCCACGCCTCGAGGTCGTTGCGCTCTCTCGGAACATCGGAAATTTTGAATACGCGCGGCGACGTTCAAATCGATCTTACGGATTCTTTCGACTGCTTTGTTCGTGGTCTTTCGAAGAGAGATCGTAATTTTCAAAATCGCTTTTCGTAGACGTTCTTATGGACGATACACCGTTCGTCGAGGTAGATTTCTAAGAACTTGAAAAGGGGTGAATTTAATGCAGGAAATATTGAAATATCTAGGCGTAGGTTGCGAGGAGTTTCGACGACAAATTCGGGAAGAACTCGGCTTTGGCAAGGACAGTTCGAGAACCCGTACTGACGCGTTCATTTTTTTGCTTCGAAAACGAGGAAATGCGTTCGACTCCTACGGCGCAGTGCCATAAGTTATCGTATGAGCGATCGAAGCGACAAGTTGGAAAGTAATCTTTGGAAATTCGGATAGACAACGTTCACAGTCCTGATTCAGTTTCATTCGGAACGATACGATTATACATTTTTCGACTCCACGGATGACCAGCATCGTGAAACGATGAAGAGCGACCATATACAGGATACAATCTTTAAGGTCTCTTTGTGTGATGAAGCCTTGAATAAAGATCCGCACGAAGATCACGTTAATAATAATTTGTAATAATTGGATAATTTATTCTAACTACTCGTTCGATGTAAACATTCGTTGTTACGTTACAATGGATCGAAACAAGAATCTAGTAACTTAATTACATGATTTAACAGCTTGATACGATGAAATACTTCCATACGCTTCGCATGGTAGTAACGGTGTGTTGCGGATTCGAAAGTGTGTACAATAGTAAAATTTATCTTTATTATAATAATGAATTTTACATGTCTTTTCTTTAATGTACGTTTCAAGATCGTAGGTACATTAAAAATTACACTAAATCATACAACGAGTTTTACAAATAATCAAAAATAAGTAACGATGAAAATGAAATTAGAAGTTTAAACTTGCTTCGCCATGAAAATATGCTAATATATCTTTCGCGGGGGTTCTAGCGTACCCTAGATTTTTGTAAAGAAAAATCATAGGTATTTGGCTCGCTTCGCTACGTAAATTAGAAACTCTGCTATTGACAAGAATGTTTCGCGTAGATTTGACTTATCTAGAAATTTCACATAACGGCGCATCTTTACAGCTTTCATATTCTCGCTAATATTTCCTGCATTATGTAAGTTCGTAATGAGACAATGTACACGTAACTCGCTCTTTCTCTCTCCTTCGTAGTTACTACACATTCTAGAAGACAAAGGCGCAAAATACTAAGATCGTTATCACAATAACCTACGGTTTTGACGTTGGAGGTAAGCTCGATGAAAAAATAGAAACTGAAAGCTTTAAAATCTTATGCGAGCGCACCCGACAAAAGGATAAACTTCTAAAACGGAAATAACCTTGACGTAAAATTTAAAATATGCTGCTTCTAAATACTTTTCATGCGTTAATCTTGAAAGAGTCGTACGGAATTAATAAAACGTAGAAGTATTGAAAAATAGGAATATTATACAAAGAACATAGAAGTAAACGTGATAAATTCTATCGAATATTTTCAAGTAACAAATCTTTTCGATAATATTACGATCTTTGTTTGGTCAGGCGTCCAATGTATTTAAAAAGACAAAAAGGCAAAAACCCATCGGTATCGATTTGAGAAGGGAACGAAGAAACATTCACGATATTAAAACACAGTCGACGAAACGCACGCACGCCATTAAACGTTATATAACGTTTAACTTTTAAAAGATATATTACTGGCGGATTAACGACCACTGCGATTTTGAACGCGCGATGCTACAACGCATCGCTCGTCAGACATTCGCAACTTCGCGTGCACTAGGAATCCCTATCGTCAACCCGAATTTTCTTCCATCCCTTTCGATTTGCCAATTAAGCGTCGAACGTTTGTCTTTTCATCAACTTCGTTATCTATATTAAATTATATCAATATTTGC
>JAITYT010000205.1:639610-657831 GCA_025433975.1 Liostenogaster flavolineata | reverse complement strand
AAAAAAAAAAAGAAATAAAAATTTAAAATATATTTCGAAGTCTTTCATAAAAACACGAATAAAAAGTAACTGACATACATATTACATTTACATTAATATAATGCATTACATTCTTATAACATGCATTGTGAGATTATCAAAATTTGTCGTCGCGGTAATACCTGCTGATCTTAATGAAAACATTTGAAATCTGCAGTTCTGTACTTTTTCAAAATAATTTTATCCGATAAAGAAAAATTATTTAAGAGATGTCAAGTGTATTGACTTGAATGTGTTCTTTCTTTGAAATTACGTAAAAATTAATATAAACTTCGAACTATTACAAGCGACAATACACTTATCATAAATAAAAACGTGCAACATCATAAAATTTGCCATTACGAATAGAAAATCGCTTTTATATCCATCTATGAACATTATAAACATGATTGTATGATTAAAATCATGATATTATGCATGGTACACTTAATATTAATATTGATAAAATATTAA
Organism: Liostenogaster flavolineata; assembly: GCA_025433975.1. NCBI lineage: Eukaryota > Metazoa > Arthropoda > Insecta > Hymenoptera > Vespidae > Liostenogaster > Liostenogaster flavolineata. The sequence goes on along the minus strand of JAITYT010000205.1, from coordinate 657,339 downwards.
GTCAAAAATCATCTTTCATGCATTACGTATTTGAGATTGATTTATAATCTTACACAGGATTAATTTCAAATTCTATGATATTACTAGACACCTATTAAATTGACTGCGTATTTCTACCTACAAATATACAAAAAGAATTCAATCAAACTACGTATAACGATACGCATTTTGTTAGAATTTCATACACAAAATATTTGAGCCTCCGATTACACTACGTCTTATATTATGCATTTTGAAGTTAATATTTTATAAATTGCTTTTATATCAAATCGAAGATCAGTATCTCAAATTTTGATTCTACATTATGACCAAAAAGTATTTACATTTCGGACTGTGATTTTATGCAATAATAATAACGATAACATCAAAGCCTGTTTAAGAAAATGATCACAACCATAATTGTCGTTATTACTATTATTACATCACAATCATGTAATTTTTCATATAAATCATTCGACATTTATTAAGACATGACAGTGTTTTCATACAAATGAGGAAAAAAAACTTATTTACGTAACCAATTATAACCTCAATGGGAGAACAGTCAGCGAATGATAATTGTAAGAGTAATATATAATTAATATATGTATAGATATATTTATTCAGTTTTAGAATTAAAAATAACTATTATCACAGTATTCAAATTTAGTTGAAATTATAAGAAGCTTATTGATAAATTATATTATAATTTTGTATTGTATAGATATAACATTTACAAATATATGCTTTGTTACTTTCATACGTTCCATACACGCACAAACACATTCATATCAGGAGGAAAAAATAAAAGGTGTATGAGAGGGTATGGAATATATACAAATGATATTTGGAATGCAAGAGAATGTCATAAAACGTAAGGAAGTACTTTTTTAGTATGGCGAAAATGTATATGGACAAATAAATCAGTACGTATGCTGACAAAATGAAATGGTATAGAAAAATACAAAACAATAGAGAAGGAACGCTAATGCGTACCTTTACCGCGTGCACCACCGCGCCCACCACTGTAGCCACCATCGTAACTACCACCGCCATAGCCATAGCCGTCTGCGTTTCATGGAACACACGGTATAAGAGACAATGGAATCAGTATTGTGTATACGCGTAAATGTAATTTTACTTCTACAATAAAACGGGACCTCGTAAATATCTTTAGTCGAGGCTGCATACGTCGCAAATTCATAAAAATAACCAATACTATAAATATGTATGTATATAGTGAATATATATATAAATATGTATATATACATATATGCACTTTAGTATACTACGAACTTTTTAAGAAAACAGTCCTAAGATTTTGAAGAAATCTTGACAACCTCTAGAAACAAAATGTTTATATTATCATATATGCAAGACAATTCACATCTTCCAAAGGGTTTATTGATTGCACATTCAACTTTTAACGTGAGTACAGAGGCTGTTGATATTTCTGAAACTTTTCCGTTGAATATAATTTTAATACTTTAATATTTATTAATTGCATGCACAAATTCTAAGATTATAAATATATTATGTAAATACTGCAAGAGAAAAATTTATTCGCCACTGTTATCAGAATAATTCAAGGGTAAAAGGTAAAAGGTACAGGAAATTGTAAGAGAAAGAGACTAGAGGCGAACGTAAAATAACACATTTCACAACTTTTATCTATACTTTTTGATTTGACTTATAGAAGGAAGCTCAATATATTACTGAATTTAATTATGTTACGATTTCTAAAATGTATTTATTCACTTATTTATTTTATGTCTGAATATTTTGTAATTCACAATTCCTGTTTCCAAAAACATGCTCAAAATGAAATATAGGCAAAGGAAAAAAAGAGGAAGAATTTATCAATGATAAGCAACAAATTTGTTTAATGTAATAGCATGTTCTTAATATTTGGAAGTACTTTAGGAAATGAGATGATTGCATGATGAGGATAAATGTAATACATGCGTGAGGGGACGTGGCAGGGATTGAAAGCAAGATCAGAGGGTTTCAATATACCATTTCATACGACATATTGTCCTGTACATTTTTGCTTTAATGTTCTCCACACTTCAGTTCATATATAATTATGTTACAGTGACTGCGTGTTTTTTGAAGTCAGCGAGTCCGTAGAACTTACAATGAAAATCTCAAATTCAAAATACAATTCCACTGATCCACTGACATCAATCAGTGAACGTATGAAATGTACATAATTTCAAAAGCATTATTTTCATTGCATACATATTGAATATTCTTATTTTACTAAAACGAATTAATTAAGTAAATGTAAAAACTAAATCAAAAATTATTTAGAAAAAACTGTCAACTGACTTAATATTAGGCAAGCTATTGTGAAACGATATTGAGGTACTTTTGAATAAAGATTACATTATTTATTTAATGTACAAAAAGAAGTTAGATTTTAAATCGTATTACGGTCATTATAATTTCGTTGCCTTCACACATTCACTGTTACATATTATATGTCACGTTTTCTACTTTATTGTTATCATATCCATTCACATGTGTGTGTCTATGGGTGTATGTATATATATATATCTCTCTCTTTGTTTGTTGCCCATGTGTAGTATGTGTGCGTAATGCGAGTATATGGGTGTGTGTATAATATATTGTTGGTTAAATATTAACAAGGCATCAAAGAATATAACTTAGCAAATCGTTAGGATAAGTTAGTTGGTCATAGCTTCATAAACAGCCAACCCTCTGGAAGTAGGCATTCGGATTATGCTTAATTAAAATTTAGAATTTGAATATCCTTAAAAACTACTGTTAAATAAAAAAGTGTATAACAAATTCGATGTAATATGTAGATTTGCAAAATTATAACAAACATAATCCGAAAGACAGTTTTTATCTACTTGAGCTGCTGGTTTACATCAACTCAGTTGCTCTTTATATCTTGAATTTTTTATTAAATGAAATTATAGTCTACTATAATCTTTAACTATTCATATAATAGTGTAAAGGAATATAATAAATTAACGAATAAAGTACGTGATATACTTTCATGACAAAAAAGTTCAATGCTGATCTGCCTGCAAACCAGCGCTCACTTTGCAGCATCAGTTATGATAAATATCACACATTTTTAACGTCTCGTATGATACATACAGTACTAAATTTGATGCGATCCGTTTGACGCACTACAAAGTAGTACTATTAATGTGGTAGACGACCCACTTCAGATTGGTATGTGTTAGATCGTGGGAATAGCATATTTAAAATTGACAATACAGAACATTCGCCGCTGTCATATAGAATTGGTGTGTTTGTAAAGTCAGATTTAACTATCTTAAATATGCATTTTCATAATAACATAAAATAGATTAATTTTAATCGTCTGCCGATTACACTGGGACGGTAATAATAGTGGCAATATTCTGCCGTTAATTACAAAAATAGTTACTCGCCATGAGCACAAATGCATGATTACCACGCTGCTTTCAATAATATTCAATAAAATTACCGTATCCACTGTAGTCGTAGCCACCATAGCCGCCGTACCCACCGCCGTAATAGTCATAGCCACCTCCATAACCATCGTAGCCTCCTTGTCCATATCCGCCGCCGTATCCGCCACCGTAACCGCCGCCATATCCTCCTTGGCCCCATCCACCTTGACCGCCAAAACCGCGACCTCTGCCTCCTCGGCCGCCTCTACCGCCTCTACCGCCAGCTCCACCGCGCATTCCACCCATCCCGTCTGGTTTCGGAGTTGCCTTTTTGACATCGACCTATATAACATTCTCCGTAAGTATGTCAACGAATTTTATAATAAGGAGACACTTTTTATTGCGATTGTATACTAACTTCCTTGCCATTGATCGTTTGTTTAGGTGTCTTAAGAAGTTCGTTAACAACTTGCTCAGACTCGAAAGTTATAAAGCAAAAACCTTTCCTCTGGTTCTTTGTCTTGTCAAATGGCATCTCCACTTCGGCTATCTATAAAGATAAAAATGAAATATCGATGAATGGTAAAACTTATTTTAATAACATTTGACAATCATTTAGAAAGCTGACGCCCTTTTGGATTTCGATATTTTAGGTATAACGTGAACCAAACTTTTTCCTCTGCGTTCCCCTATCATTTGGCTCTACTTTTCGAAATATTCGTTAAAAACTGTAGTTACCACTACAATGAACTTTACATATACCGAAGAATGTCAACCCTTCTCAGTGCTTGCGTTCTGCAATTATATCAAAGTTTAAGACTGACCCTTGTTCAACCATACTGGCGAGAGCCGAGTACAGAAACGACAGACGAAGGAGCAAGTCAATCTCTACCTCACCCTGATCTATTTTTTGCTCGTCTAATTCAAAAGAGCGTATTCGGGTGATGTTCAGCATTCATTGTGATAATGACAAGTTTGTCGCGAATATCACGAAAAATATTGACAAACTCGAAAGCATCAGCAGTCTAAATAATTATTTAACTTCTTAACTAACGCAAATAAATTACACTTACAGTTCCGAATTGAGAGAAAAAGTTTTTGATATCATCATCGGACAATTCCGTTGATAGACCACCGACAAAAATTTTTCCACGCCTAGCCTTCGCCTTCTTAGGATCAATTTTTTTATTATTTATTATATGATCACCTGCTGCCATAATCTATAAAAATACGTGTTTCCATTACAAATGTTACACTTTTTTTTGACAAATTTTTATAACACATAATCACTGTCAGGAGTGAATTTTCGTCAAAAATAATCGGTAGCAGAACTGGTTTTTTTTCATCATTTAGATAATTAATTTGAAAAAAAAGCACTATCAAATGAATTTGATGAATTACCTTCTCCAACGACTCAGCCTTTGCAAAAACAATAAACGCAAATCCTCGCGATCTTCCTGTATTCGGATCTGTTTTAACATTGATACTTTCTATGTCCCCATAAGTACCAAAATGATCCCTTAATTCCTCTAAAATTGAAGAGAAACTTTATAATTCTTCTTTGACACAAGAAAAGTGCTTCGTAATAAATTATTAAAATATTATAAACAAAACTCAGAATACTCAGAATATAGTTCAATCTCATATGACCCTGTCAATAGTCATCCGAAGGTGTCCTAAGTTTATACATCATTGTTGTGCAAATATAAAGCGTACTTCAAAATATTATAGAATATCAATACTCACTATCGGTAGTTTCCCAGCTGAGACCTCCAGCAAATAACTTCCTGCGAATAATAAAAAAAAAACGAGATTAGAATTTTTGAAGCTGAGGAAAAAATATCCTTTTATATCCTAAGTCTTTAATCAGTACGAAAGAATTTAATTTTTATGGCAAGTAATTTATATTTTATTATCATTTAAATAGGATTTTCAGGCTTGTGACGTCGGCAAATTCTCAAATCTCTGCAACTGTGCAAAAAAAATTATCTGCAATAAAAATGGTGAAAGATAGTGCATGACGACAATATCCACTTTTTCCCCCATAAATGACAATTACAAGTTAAATAGTAATCATAGCCGGCTACCACCTGGATATGTAACTTGCGTATAATGTACTTTTTGTTTCGACGCGATCAACTACTACTACTACTATTATATCTTTTACTAGCCTCGGATGTTTTCGGGTATAGAAAAAAAAAAGGAAAAAATAATGAAAAATTGAATGTACCTATCGTTCAGGGAGTCCTGGTTACTTCCGGCCGACCTGCAAAGTAATGGAATGAATTTATTTTACTAAATGATCTTTAAAATTTGTAAAATATTAAACTAAGGGCGAAGCAAAGATTTAAGTTTTGTTACGAACTGTTTCCATTTATATTTAAAAAGGGAGTTTGACTTGACCCCTGGAAAAATCAGAATCAGTGTTAAAATATTAAATTTTAATATTGATAGTACACAAGAAACGTAAGAGACCAGTTATTATTTGGAAAAGGGGCACTGGATAAGCTCTCAAAGAAGTTTCGGTAAGGTATTTTATTTAACGGACGCATGTAATTTATTAGATACTTCATATGTATATAAATATAATTATATATTTGTGTACAGTATAAGCTAATTTAAGTGACCTACATTACTGTCTACCATGAAGAAATTTTGAAAAATAAATATGCTTCGTATAACGAAAATAACAGTTATAATTTTATGGAGAAGACACTAATAGCAACGAAACGGGCATAGCACTCTTAGAACAAATCAACCAACTCATTGATGTACGCAACTTTGCCATATGAAAAACACGTGCATTTATTTTTAGTGTAAAATAAAAATTATAATAAATAATCATGAGAGAGTAACTCTTTGCATCGTAGCGATCTTAACTTTAATTTGATATGAGAAAGTGTTTGAAAAAGAAATGAAAAAAAAAGAAAAAGAAAAAAAAATAGAAAAACTTGAAGGGAAAAAACTTGGAAAATAGTATATATGTGGAAATTAATGCATCGAGAGAGCAAAGCACTTTTCATGACGTTCGTGCGAACCCGAGCAATAGTTACAACTCCAGTTGACATACAGCTGCTCCTAAAGGAAATAAGATTTAACTTTTCCAAGTTGAACTCTGACTGCTGATTGGCCCAAAGAATTGGCATATGGTAGATAGACTGCAACTCTATTAAAAAGCTAAAAAAATAGTTTTCATATTACAAGTTAATGATGGTCACTTCTTGAAACTTTTTAGTAATATTTCTATGCGCATAATATTTGACGTTTATCTTTATATATATATATATACGTATATAGATATCTCTTTGTTTACAGTCATCGACAAAATATTAGGATTGTTTCAAGTCCTGATATACTTTTCGTCCTTTTCATATTCAAATAACGAGCTGCAATAATTTTCACTTTTCTGGCAGTTTGGTGGTAGTTGTCTGTACTTAGATATTGATTCTTTTCATATATCATCTAGGGCTGGTGATAAATACCGTGGGCACCAGTCACTCGCCGGTTATCAGTTGTTGGTCGGGTCACCGTTAGCTGGTTGCAAGTCACCCGCCATAATCGCACTGGGTCGTTTGCCACCTGCAGACCAAGCCACATAAACTGGGTTAATGGCATTCCGACCTATCGGAGGTTTTCGCATTGGCCCTAGTGACTCTGTGCTTTGATCACGCCCAAACAGCATTGACATTGGATCAGAAATTACTCTACGCGTGACCCAGCAGGCAAGTGTGTGTCTGTGCGAGACTTATTGATCTGACGCAATTGACTCGATTTCCAGTGCTTGTGTTGTGACGAAACATGACGGACTTGAACTTGACGTTGACTTCTCACAATAATTCAGACTCAGAAGTCATTCATAAGGCTTCACGGTTCAGTTCACAGATCCCAGGTAAGCGTACATATTGTCAATCGTGAACAATTGACTAACCAGAATTCGGCTGCAATGAATAAACGAGGAAGATTCTCAGCTGTCCAAAAATGGATTTGAAAGTTTATGCTCTATAAAAATATTACAATTATTATTGGCGTTACGTGTATATAAACTCGATCAACGGTAGAATCACAACTTTTCTTTATTAATTACAGAACTATAATAGAATTAAATAGGTAGGAGCAGAAATAAGGATTTTACACAAAGTTACAAATTTCAAACAGATAAACTTATACCTCGCAACAACAGCACAATAGTAAAAAAAGTTACAAATAGCATTTATTATCATTACGCAATATATTTACCTTATCTTAATTTTGCAATAAATAAACATGCAATACTGTACTTTGACTTTACTCTTCAAATGTACTAGACAGTGGAGCACTGGCCTTTAGTTTTTGACTTTTGTTACGTTTTACATTGAAATCGTATTCCCGGTCACGCACCAATCCCAAAGATGGGTAAAAGAGAGTAAACCTTCAAATTTTCATCGAGCATTTATCGCTATACGCATTGTCTATCGCAAATACAGCACGCGGTATGTAGTAACCAACCACAGCGATCCTCCGTTCGTCGATACACTCACGCAACGACGTAAAATAAAAATATTTTAAATTTGTAGGCTACACCTCCTTTCCCTGCTACATTTTACGTATTTTTACAAGTTTAATCTAACAATGCTTACCCATTTTCAAAAAACATACTACCCAAACTAGTGTAACAGTTTCGTGACAATCCAAGCTGTAGGGATGTAAAAGAAAAAAAATCAAATCCTTTGGATTCAGACTCCCCAAACTGCTGTGACACAAGAACGAGAGAGGCAAACGTATAAAGTGAAAATATAACGAAGTATTTACATAGACTGAGTCCAATACATCAACATCAGACTAAAAATACGCCAAATCGGTGGAAAAATCATCCAGGTCGAGATCTCGTTACGCTGAAAAGGGGAAAGGCAAGGTGCTGTGCCACTAATAGGCAAAAAATCTTAATCTATTAACGATGCTTGCTTTTACCTCTCAAAGTAATTCGACGGTAAAATATTATTGCGCATCACCCTCCCTGAGTAATTATTCATAATTTACTCGTCATTTTTCTCTCATGTATTTCTCTTAGTTTTGATTCGAATCGTAAATATTTAGATTTGTGCGTGATGATACGTGAGGGAACAAGATACGATGTAATCGTAATAAAAGTGGAGGACGTGCCCAAGCGAAGCGTCTAGAACATGTACCATTCGCGAATATAATATACATATATATATGCATATATATATATATACATACATATATACGTTATACGTACGCGCGTCGTCTATCCCTCATCTCCCTCCCCCCTTACCCCCTCCTCGTTTCCTCAACTCCGAAAATCGTACATAATGTATCTTCCTCCGAAATATCTCCCCCCCCCCTCACTCCCTCATCGTCGTTACTCTCCAAAACCCCGCCATTTTATTCCTACCGCTTTCTCTATTGAACAATGCGTGGGCGCGTCCATCTCAAACTTGCAGCCGGCATCTCCACTCGTTTCATTTAATCGCCGTCTGTTAAAGTCTTTAACCGTTCGAAAAAATGAAAAATGCCCGACTATTTCCCATTCTATCACGGTGCGTAATGCAGAAACGTTAGAAATGCGTCGATTTATTTTGCGACAGATGCGAATGGATTATAGATTTTCATGGTAGCTTCCCCGTGTCCGCCATTTTGTCATACCGCGTACCCGCGATCGTAAGAGGTTGGTTCTCTCGTGAAAGTAATCTCTCTCGCGTATAAGGTCGTCTCTTTCTCTCTCTCTCTCTCACTCTCGCTCACTTTTTTTCATCGAGAAAATAATTTTACGCGACACGAAGGCGACGATACCGAGTGTAAACGAATTTACGATATCGCGTTGCATTTTCTGTAAGAAACGGAGGAATCGAAGGAGAAAGGTTACCTGTCCTCTTGAGACTCCTGCCCGTTTTCCGCGGCATCCCCGCCGCCGTTTTCAGCCTCCCCATTCTGCTCGAAATTCTGATCGGCAATGTCTTCGCTGAAGTCCTTATTTTCCTGATCCGCCATTTTTTTTACAGTATAATTATTGCTTTTAATATCAAGCACTTACGAACACAGACGACTAAAAAAAAACTCGGTGCCGCGAGAAACGCTACGTTACACTCCACGAGCAACAAACACTTTCACGTCCGAACAGCTTGGCTGCCGAAAAGAGAAAGACCGATTCACCGTACTACGTTTGACTCGAGAGTTTACGCGCAGAGGATCATGGGACTCGCCTGCTCCCTCCACGTTACAACGACCAACCAATCGGAGCTCCGCGTCCAGTGCCGTGCGCTCGATGCGCCGTGCCCCACTCTCGACGTTTCGATGACATTTACGAGTCTATTTGTACGCGCCTGACATTCGATCGCGTCTTTATCGTGGAAAAATTCACGGAAGTTCGACGTTGGAACGCTCGTCGTCCACGAAATCGTATCGTTATCGAGAAAAATCGATTCTCTTTGCTCCTACTCGCGGTTAATCGATGGTCGTTATCGATTAAACCGGAACGTTCCGGAAACGTTCTCGAAACGTAGAAAAAGTTCTTCCTTACGGTCGTCGATCGCGTGACATTCGTACGAGCGAGCAAACTTTTTTTACTTTTCGTTACGTTTTTGTTTTTAGATCGTACGGGAAAATTCGCGCGCTAAATTCGATCGATGGGAAAATTCGATGGAAATATTTTGATAGGAATCGGTTGCTACGGCCCTGGCGAGTAAATCGATGACACAGCCAGAAGCGGAAGAGAGAGGTGGGATAGCGGATGTAACTGCGTGCCTCGCGTCGAACTCGTCGAACTACGAGGCGCAGAACAGGGAAAGTACCAGCCATTGGCTGAAATTGGCGCCGTTCTGGCCTCTTAACCAATGAGAGACCGCAAAAGATCCCGCTCCTTTGCCTACCTCCACTTCCCATAATTCCAAGCGCGTTAATTTATTGGAAATCAATAAAATAATATTTATCAATCGGTCGGAATAAATCGACGCATTATCGGAGAACTTTTTTATCGTTCGCGATCGACGTAATACTCGTGCGCACGCTTTTATACGATCGAAGTGTAAAGCAACGCCTAACGTAGTACGCTCGACGAGAACGTGGGATCTTTGGCGCTCGGAAACGATTCCATTGTGTTAAGATGGCTGTTCCATTAACTCGACGTCGCCGGAATCTCACTGTAGATGTCGCGCCGTTTTGCGATGCCGTGGGAACACGTCGAAGCTTCTCGATGCTACGAATGAAAATACTTGTGCATAGATATACGCAACCATTATGTATGTATGTGTTACGATGCGTCCTTTATGCTGATTCTGCCATTTCTAACGATTTTTCGTGTTAGTCGATCGAGATAATTGGAAAAATTCAAAGAAAATCTAACGAAAATAGAGCGTAAACGAAATATACGCGGATGGTTTTTTTTAGGACTCGATCGAACGTTTCAGAAAGTACAAAGTATGGTATTCAATGGTATTGTATGAAAATACGAGAGTGTCGCGTTGTACGTAAATATCGAAAGTCTTTCATTTTATTCTGTTTACTGGATCGATGATTTTTTAACTTATGATTTTTAGTAGCCTGAACGCGTCGATTCACTTTTGTTATAACATTGATCGATCTCATTCGTAAACATGCGCCAAACGGATGATACGTTTTCTACATAACCCGTACAGCTGTAAGAAAATTTATCGTAAGAACCGAAGGCAGCTGGCGAATCGTTGAAATGCCTGAACAAAAGGTGTAGTAACTCCTTTTGTCCCCTGTTTACCGAAATAGAAAGTCGGGACAAAACGAGGGGAGCGTTCGATAAAATTTTGCCGTTCTCTAACTTACAATTGTGACCGTAGGCATTAAGGTTACGAGATGTATGGCGTACGTGCAACAAAATCCGCGCCGCCATATTTCGCGTGGGTCTCAATCTGTGGGATTATTTTAAACCATTGGACGTAAACAATAATGCTTTGCTTTCAGGTAAAACGATTGTTCGTCTCGACGAATGATAATGTTCGATAACGTTTTTTCGTACTTAGTTTCATTCGAGGATGATAAAAATAATAAATTCGTCGTTACGTAGAATCCAAGTTTATCTCGATTTTGGCCGGACCTTTAAGAGAGCAAATTGGCTTGTCTGAGAAAGAAATCTGCGATCTCGCCGATTACTTTCGTATTCAAGATGGACGAATATTGTACACTCAATTTTGTGAAGTTATTCATAACAACGGTATGAGACAAACTTTTTCTTGGCCATCTACAGTTCATTACTTTACTTTCCCTCGATAAGATAGAAATCTCAGGTAAACAAATACGACAAAAGAAATCGTTTTCCTACAGTTCCGGACTTCAGTAAGAATAAGCCATTAGTGACTGGACTAGAATGGGAAGATCCGCTTCATGTAAATCCATTAAGTTCTGTTGAACTTAGAAAGCTGAATCTTATCGTCACTAAAATTGCGATCCTCGTAAATAAAAGGAAACTTATTTTACGACCATATTTTCAAGATTACGAACTAGTGCGTATATAATTAAACGTAAACGTTAAGTAGCACAAGATTAATGTTAATTATTATTAATAAATTAGTAAAAAAGAAACGTATTTACCAAGTAGAAAATACGTTGTACTTAAAAAATATTTTTTAAAAGACAGACAATAGTTGGAAGTATCGAGTTATGAGTAACCGTAGATACGTTTTAAAAATGACTAAATTTTGCCCAATAACCGTTTTTAAATCCACCGTAGATTGCAAAGAACGTTGGAACCGTTACTTTCACCCATTTCGGTCGGATCATAAGTTTCCTTGGCATTGTCCTTGGTTCCGAAGAATACTGTCTGCTGATAAAGAGATTCGCTAAAGATGGCTATACCATAAATTACGTCGCTTTTGTGAAAGCCATCGACGATGCACAGAATTACATGGATAGTCATGGAATGCTGGATCTTGGAGGAGTAGTTATATATATTTAATTCCTTTTTTGATTTATTTTGATTTATTTATTTTTAATAAAAATAATTATTATTAATTATATTTAATCAATATTTATATATTGATTAATATTATATATTATATCTTTCATATAATTTTATTATAATAATATATAAATTATTGTTAATTAAAAATTAATTATAAAAGATACTAAATAAATAAATATATATATATAATTATGCGTAAAAATATCTCGAATCTCCGTCGAGATATTTGAGAAGAAAACGAATATTGCGAATCGTTACGTTAACGATTGTAGAAATTTCTTTTTACGCTCGATCGAATAGGAATTGTTGGATCAATTTCCTGGACGTGTGATCACCGCGGAATTGCCGAAACTTCCAAGACCGGAAGTTGGAAGAGTCGCACCTAGTAAAGTGTTTGAAAGACAAACGACCTTTCATCCGGTAATGGATCAACGCGTAGATTCGATGCCACTTGTAGAAGTTATTCGGCGAATTCAAAGACACATTTTTGAAAATCGAATAAGGATTCGCGAGTTTTTTAAGGTGAATAATTGAATCTATTAAACCGTTTAACGCACGTGTTCTTAACACGAATCCGTAGTTTTAATCATTACCGTTTTTTTTAGGATTTTGATTCTTTGAACGTCGGAAGGGTTACCATATCGCAATTTAGAAGAGGATTAGATGCTCTTCAAGTCTCGTCACTGGGGCGTCTTTATATCGCGGAATCGGATATCGATGCCCTCATTGCCCTTTATAAGGATCCGAATGACCTTGATCGTGTACTGTGGCGCACTTTTGAAGACGATATAGATCAAGGTATCTATTTGTTCGATCGCGAAGAACAAATACATCGGACGATAACGAGAAAATGACGTCCATTGTGTTTCAAGTATTCACCGTTAAGGAATTGGAGAAATTGCCGAATTTAAGAATAGAATCGCCACCCAAGGAAGTGGCGGAGTTACGTCGTAAAGGGGCGATAAGTTGGCAAGACGCGAATAAAAGTATAAGGGAACTTTGTGAGGATACGGTTCAAAAGATAAGACATCGAGTCAACGAACGGAGAATTCTCGTGAAGCAATTTTTCAAGGACTACGACAGGTTTAATTTCAAAATAACGAAGAAACTTAGAAATTTTAGATATCGATATTTTGCTTTTATTTTAATTCTAATACAATATCTTAATCTCTCTTTGCGCAGGCACAACCACGGTCACGTATCACGCGCTCAAATGAGACAAGTTTTTACAACCGCGACGATTCTTCTATCGTCAGAAGAGGAGTACGCTCTCGAGCAACGCTACAACGACGACTTGGGTTTCAATTATTATCGCTTTTTGCAAGAGCTGGAGGCACGGCCTATCGTGGAGCCTCTTTATTCGCAAATGTTGATAGACAAGATGAAACTAAATGCCGAGAAAGTGCCACCGGAAGCCAATGAGGACGAAACTAATATCGTCTTAATATTGGCTAAAATTAAGGGCAAAGTTGTTCGCGATGGAATCAAGGTGAATCGAAATGCGCGTTCGCTTCGTCAACAATTTTTGTCGTTGCTCCGTCTTCGTGTAGGTATCCGAATTTCTGCGTCAATACGACGTGCACAACAAATTGATCGTCAAAAAGGCGGACTTCGCTCGAGGTTTGGATCAACTTAAATGCAATTTAACGAACACGGAGGTCGAAACCATTATGAAAGTTTTCCAAGCGCCTATGAGGTACGATGCGCAACTTATCAGGCTTCATAATCTTATCGATTACGTCACATATTTCGAACGATTTCACGCTTATAATTTTTTGATGAATGTTCTTCGATCTTTGCTTCGTTCCTTTCGCGTAGGCCTGATTTCGTCGAATATATGAGATTCTCGGAAATCGTCGAAGAAGCGAAAGTAATCGGAGATTTAGAAAGGGCGCCGCTCTTAGTGCCGATCCAACATGTACCTTCCGAAGCTTCTACCCGAGCGTTTCTTAATTTCGAGGAAAGGCATACGTTAGCGCAGGCCATGGACAAGTTATGCAGGATTCGGGAGCCGAATCTGGAGGAACTCTTTGCGGTAAAAATAAGAACAATATCTACGCGATTATTTAAAACATAATTTAACGACACGATAAGTACTACGTTAGAAAATGATGAAAGATGTAAAGGAGGTGATTATCATCCGTTTTTATTTCTAGGATTATGACAAGGAAAATATCGGTACAGTTTCAAAAAATGGTCTGATAAAGGCCCTTTCCATTAGGCGTATGTTAGAAATGATTAGCAGTCTGGAATTGGATGCGATATATAAGTGTTTTTCCATTGAGAGAGCCCATCGTCTAGAATTCGATTACCGTGCGTTTTTGCACGCTCTGCATCTGCTGCGAGAGAATAAAAGAACTCTGCCATTCTAGACGGAGGATACGTATATCCACACATCCACGTATTCGGAGGGGCGATGGTCAGTTAATTTTGAACAAAGGCAGTCTACAGTATCGTATGACAGTTTGATCGTTAAATTGTTATCTCAATAAAAGGCAGGCTTACGTTAAAGTTGTTGCAATTTTTTACGTACACGTGTTTCGCGCAAAAGAACGTCTCCTATTTTAGATAAGTACAGTAAAAAATCCCAAAATATATATCATAAATTATTTGTACAAATTATCAAACCCACACAAATAAACTTGCTATAAGATAGATTATAACGCTACGAAAAGTAGCGTTGATATTAATTTCTATTTCTATTATTAATTATATCAAATATATCAAATATATATTGATAATATATTGAATATATTGATATATCAAATTGATTGATGGATATATCAATATATATTTGATATAATTTATATATGAAATCATCGTTATTAAATGTTAAAATGTATTTGTATCTTAGTTGGGACTTCCTTCATTTTTAATTTGTACCTTGCGCGGTTGTGCTTGCTCTCGCACGCGAAACAGAGACTAAAAAAAGAAGAAGCATCGCCCTAAGCGAAAATCGATCTCATCGCTATTGTGTGGCCACGGGTAAAGATTTTTTCTAGCGATTTTTTTTGGAAATTGTTTTACTTGTTTTATTACGTGAATTACGAAAGTTGTCGGGCCAGCCTTCTATTGGACATTCGAATTGCCCCACTCCCTCTTCCGCTCTGCCCTTTACTTACAGTCCCCGCCTTTACCATTCGAATTATCACAATGTTCGCGCGCGAGTAGTCATGGTGTCATGTTTAATTCCGTTTCAATGATAAATTCGATTTTTATGCAAATTATTTGAAGTTCAAGGGTCCATTCGTTCTCTTCTGAAGATATAAAACAGCTGGAGATCGAATTTATGGTTAGATTTCGTCGGTTGCAACCAGCGGAGCTATTTCGAAGATAGGTGAGTTCGAATATCTTCGTCTTGAACGGTTTGGTTTCGAATTGCGTTTAAACATTTCTGGAGAAATAGCGTAGATCGAACGTATTGCATCAAGAATTAAGCTTTGCAAGATCTATAGTTATATCGGATTATTAAGTATTGATCTGTCACTGTGCAGCATCTTGTGGGATTGGCAGAAATTATTCATTACTATTTACCAACGCTTGATAGTCTGATTTATTAAAATTTGCAGCGTCGATATCGAGGTTCATTGGCCACAATTATTAATTATTTTTTACGACTCTTATAAATTCTGTAACATTTTGAATCTTTTTAACTAAATATTTGCTACGAATAATGGAAACAATCGAGAGAAATATTATGATTTAAACGTTTCGAGAATCGCTGATTACGTAAATTTCCAGTCCATATTTTATCTCGATTTAATCAAGTTTATTTAATCACAGTTATCTCGATATTCAACATTTAGTTGCGATTGAATGCAATAAATTTTGTTCGATGAACTTGAAATAAAATTTACGTTACCAATCGAACGCGTCCTACGATTTCTTTATCGACTTACGATTAACGAAGGAACTATGGTTACAACGAGTGACGCTAGATGTCGCGACGAGTACCTCGGAGGGCGACGCGCTGGATCACTACGCGAAATGAAATAATGATTTTTATCCGATCAACTCTTGACATTTACAAAGTGCGCGTCGATGACGGTATCGTTAGGCGTGTCGATAAGCGACGAGCGATTTAATGCGAACCACAATTAAAGCGCGCATCGAGCTAGGAAAAAATAACATCGACGAGTTCAAGATCGCGATAGGAGGACGAAAGCGTTTAGTATTCGCGGACACGCGCCAAACACCGCCGTTGAATACTTTAAGACAAGTAGAAAGTGTGGTTTTATCTAAGGCACATTCATTACGCGAAATTAGAATGCTGGGAACGAATGTCAAAAGTCTCATTAGAGACTTTCGATCTTTTCGGTGGGAAAGGACGCCATCTCCTCGAATGAATGGCGAGGTACGTCGTGCGTCTGTTTTTCGAGATAGCAAATAGCTTCGCGCGAAACAATGCGATTTCGCTTTACCGATACAATTCCGTTCGAATGAGGCAATCCAGTCGCCTTACTTGGGAATTTTGATACGGGTTTAACGACCGTTTGGAGCCGAGTATTTCGATCGAGCCCGATTAAACATCGATGTAGAATTAAGGACGAGTACATCGACAGGAGAACGTTTCTTCTTCCTTTTTCTAAATTTTATTTTTATTTATTTTTTTAATCATATATTTATTATATTTAATAATATTCTATTATTAAATATAATATTAATTAATTACATTTTTATTTCTCCTCTAAAAATACATTACAGCTTTACGATTCTTCTTCCTTTTCTAAATTTTATTTTTATTTATTTTTTTAATTATATATTTTAATTAAAATTTAAAATTTCCCCTCTAAAAATTCGTTCGTCGAATTCTAGGCTGCAATCTCTACCCTCTTTCATAGCCTTTGATATTTTTCTCGGGTACAATTAGGATGCATTTTGATAGCGCAATCGTGAACCATTTTTTTAAACGGCTGTGTCGCGATCTTCGCATCGGTACCTCCATTCGTTTCGAGTTTTCATTCGTTCGAAGTATCAGGAAAGCGTTCGAGCCGTTTGCCCTGAGAATTGGGTGTTCGAATCCTCCGAAGGAAAAGTCAATGTTACTCGTTCGAGGCGTACACAGGGGTAATTAAGCGATACGCCGAGACTCTCGAGAGCGTACAAAAGGTGCGACCGTAAAGACGTGGAACTCGTAGTTCGTGACCCACATTCGTCTATCGACGGATGCTCTTACCTGAAAAGAATGCCATCTTCTTCTTGCCCAATAAACTAATCTCGGCTTGCAAGTACATACGATATTGTAATAAGAGTTTTCGAGGAAAAGGCAGAAATCATGATAATCAAATCTCTCGCATTTTTTTCTTTCGGGTCGAATAAATGATTCTTCGATAAGATCGACATCCAAACGCTAAACTATTAGGTCTACCGGAAAGTTTCGTGACGTAATGTTATCACTATCTTCAACATTA
>JAITYT010000205.1:576111-586382 GCA_025433975.1 Liostenogaster flavolineata | reverse complement strand
TAAGTACATGAATTGCTTTGTTACTGCAAATAACCATTTTTCAATCATCGAGACCAATCTCTACGTATTATTTCCGATAGAGTATATTCGCCCCAAATTTTTGTAATAACAATCGATAAGTTTTGACTGCGCTATTATATGCAACTATGTTTTTATTGCGTTTTCAATGCGTCTAGGCAATCTATGCCTAGAATAAAAAGGTTAAGGAAGATGGTTTACGCGCACGACGAGAATCGACCGATGGATACACCACGTATCGGAAAATATCGATGCTCGAATCCAAGTTTAACCGTATCCGATGTAGATAGAACTAGTCCATAAATCTACAGGTTTCACTCAAACGCGTTAGCCTCTATCAAATCGATGTTCATAAAACGAAGACTATCGAAGTTTGCGAGTCGTATTCGATTTAAATTCGTCCTGCGTCCAAGTTCGATTTTCCTTTTCATTTCGTTTTTCGCTCCGGAGTCATCAGAATTTTCTATTCAATTTCTCGTTCTTTTCGAGTTACCCTTTGAACCCGATTTACAGCTTCTGATGCGAAGGCGAGCAGCGATTAGACGCGGTTAAGCGGCCTTGATGTCATCGCGGATGGAAGACCGATCGGGGAGGATGATGTCAACTATCGATTACGGATGTGGATTCACGTTCGTAATGGCTTTTACGACGTGGAACGCGATTTCTTAATTTTCGTGCCAGCCATAACGTCAATTTCGAGCGACGCGAATTGCAATTACGACGGTCCTTTCGATTCGCTTATAATAATTCGTAGCGTACGTTCGAGTCGTCGACTATGCGGATTCGATGCGTTCCTAATTTGAAATATTAATGCGAAATAAAGTCTTTTCTTCTAGCGTCTTCTAGCAGTACGTAACGATTTTTTCTTTTTCTTTTTTTTCGTAGAGATAGGAGAGAAACTTCCGTTGAAATAATTCCTTTTACTTAACCCTAGATTCGCAAACATTCGTCTCAAAGACCGCGCAAAATATGTAAACACTGTGGATCTGAGAAGAAAATTGATTATAAAAATGGATTAGATATGGATTATAGAAAGCGTCGAATGACAAGGTTCTGTTATACCCAATGCAAATAATTAAATGCAAGATAAAATGCAAATTAACATAAAAATTTAACGATTGATAAACAATTTTTCAGATTTAACGTGAGTTTTATCGCTTCCTGTATTCTATAAAACAAAAATCATCGATACAATGTGTTCGTCTGAGAAAAAGATATTTACGAAGAGCGCATTTCCCATAAATATTTGTGAATCTAGGGTTAAATACGATTCCCGATGAAATCCATAAATAAAAAATCAGAAGAAAGGCGTCGGCGGGAGAACGAGAAAAATCGAGGCAACGAAGTACCTCGAAAGAGTCGAAGATATAAGAAATATCGACGATATCGAGAGAAAACGTAGCGAACGGAGCACTTTTGAATGGCGGATGCTCGAAGTTGCGCGATCGTCGTTCTATCGCGTCGCTTATGAAAAATTCGTCGGCCAATCCGCGACGAGCGATTAGCACGCGCGATTCTTTTGCTTTCTAAATCATAGCACGATGCACAGACGCAATGAAACGTGTACGGTATATAATCGAGACGAAGCGTAATCGCGTAGCCGCGCATCGATGTTTCTGCAACGTGCGCCGTCCCACGATCTTGGCGATTCGAGTCGTTTGATTAAGTATTGGGTTGTCCGGAAGGTTCGTGCTGATTTTGAAGAAAAATGTTTTCTTTTTTTTTGAAGATTTATTTAAAAGAAAATTAATTATATAATATATATATATATATATAATTATTTATTTTATATATATATAATAATAAAATATATAATATAAGTAATAAAATAATAAATAAATTTAAAAAAAAAACGAAAATCGGCACGAACTTTCCGGACAATCCAATAAGAAGCAGCCGAGGTCGCATCTAGGACCGAGGAAGACGTCGGACGATGAGATTCTCGCAAGATAGCGTCGACAGTTCGGTGATCGGCCGTCGTTCGACACGTAGCAGCCGTATAAAGCGTAGTTGTTAAGCCATTGCGAAATACGAAGCACGGATGCGACGACAACGGCGTGATTTCTAGGCCGAGGACACGATCTGCCTACATAAAGAATCCGTTCGCGAAAATGACGAGATCGTCGATCGAATACTAGACGAGGGGATGACCGGCGTCCAGACGCGAGCGAACGTCATTCCGCCGTTTTTACGAGTCACTGCTTCGTTATGTCGTTGAGCTACTTTAATCGTCGTCGAAGTCGATTTACTTAGAGAAAATATCGGGTTGTCCGGAAAGTTCGTGCCGATTTTCGTTTTTCTTAAAATTTATTTATTATTTCATTATTTATATTATATTTTTTATTATATATATATATGTAAAATAAATAATTATATATATTATATAATTTATCTTTTTCTTAAAAAGAAATAAATCTTCGTAAAAAGAAGAAAAAGTTTTCCTTGAAAATCTGCACGAACTTTCCGGACAACGCAATAGATTATCTTAACACTAAACTTACCGGCATTTTCGTATACCTAATCAAATTATCTCTTACGAAACAAACGTTGATTTTTAGAAGAAAATTGTTAATTTATCGAAGGAAGTAATGTACGACATATACTAGTAAAATAGTCAAACGTATGTTTCCATTTTTATAAACGATATGAACAATTAAAGTAGATTTTTAAAAGGGTCATTTGACCCCGCTTGGTACGTTTGGTGTTAAAAGCGTCTGGATTTATTCGAGATAAAAGATCTGGTCTTTGTTAGAGTCGAAATCGGTGAGGATACTTTGTCGAGAATGTTTTTAAGAATGAATTTGTTCAATCGGGACGAACATTTTTCGATGATTACTTACGCAAAAAATTCATTAGCGAAATTGAAGAGATCATCGAAGTCAATTTAAATACTTAGAGAAGTCAGTCTGTCTTAAAAGCATGTGGATTTATTCGAGATAAAAGATCTGGTGTCTGTTAGTATCGAAATCGGTGAGGATATTTTTGCCGAGAATGTTTTCAAGTATTAATTTGTTCAATCGAGACGAATGTTTTACGATCATGTAACTACAATGACGTTATTTCTAGGCCGAAGTTAGGATCTACATAGACAAAGAATTTATTCGCGAGAACGACGAGATCGTCGATCGAATATTAGACGAGAGGATAACCGGCATCTAGCCGCGAGCGAACGTCTCTTTGATCGAAGTCGATTTATTTATAGAAGATGGATTGTCTTAGAAGAATCTCGCAAAAAATTTCGACTGTGAGAGTATTAAGGTCGGTGAAGATATTTTTGTCGAGAATGTTTTTAAGTATTAACCCTTTCCACTTTATTATTACGCTTTCTATACATATTTTTTTTTTACGAAACCGGTAAGTTAAATTGTAACATATTCTCATACAAATGTTTCTATTTTGATCGAATATGAAAAAAAAATTCGAGTTGATGGGCAGCCTTCTCAAATATAAATACGAGTGTAAAGGGTTAATTTGTTAAATCGAGACGAATATTTTATGTTCGAGCGACGACAACGACGTTACTTCTAGGCCGTGGGCACGATCTTACGCAAAAAATTCATTCGTGAAAATGACGAGATCGACGATCGAATATTAGACGAGAGGATGACCGACGTTCAGCCGCGAGCGACGTCATTCGTTACGCGATCCGCCGTTTTGACGAGTCACTGGATCGATCGTTATCGAAGTCGATTCACTTAGAGAAGTCAGTCTGTCTTAAAAGCATGTGGATTTATTCGAGATAAAAAGTCTGGCCTCTGGTCGTATCGAGATCGTTAGGATATTTCTCTGGAGAATTCTTTAAAATATTAATTTATTAAATTCAAACGAATAAAGTTATGATTGACTTGAGATAAAAGGAAAAGGTTGACTACGCTGACGCGATACACACTGACAATTTAACGCGATTAAGAAACATTTCGCCGGATTTAATACCGAAATAAATCGGAATTTATTTTTAATTTGTATTTAATTTGGCGCGATATTTTTCTCGCCATAAAACGTCGATCCTATTTTTTTATATTTTCGATACTCTCCGAACTTTCGTGGATTTCATTATACTTTGTTCTACTTTGTCAAATGGTCGCTGGAAATTCGATTAAACACAGATCGTTATTTATCATTCCCCTTCTTGCAGGCAGTTGTTTGCAGTTCTGAAGGCAAGCGCGTTCGTACCGGAACGTCTCTAACTTGGCGAGTTAAAACAAGACTTTTTATCTTTTTTCCGCAGAAACGAACGGCGGTGCGTTCTTAAGACGATCGTTATATCGAAACTTTGAATAAGTTAACTTTCGTTTCTCCGCGCGAATTTTTCCAAAGAAAAATGGACGAATGGACGCGCGACGACCCGCTTTCCATAAATTCTCCACTTTTATCGTCTCCGTGATAATGCTCGCATCGTTGCGTGCCGTACTTCGCGCCATCCATTATTTTGTAACGCTCCTTTCGTTAATATAGCACCACGCGCGAATCCGCCGTCGATGGAATCTTAATGTTATCGCGCAAGAAACCTTGCGAAACGCACCGTCCCCCTCGAAGCTTCGATCCACCAAACCGCGACTAATATCTCGCGCGGGAATTCAATTTTAATAGACGAGGGCAGGAGGCTGGGAGCAGACAGGAGGAACAGAGGGAGAAGTCACCGGGCCGACGAGGACATCGAGCGAAAGGATCGGCCTACCGTCCTTACGACGAGCTGATTTGATTATTGCGGTATGTGGTTCAACAATTTTATTTAGCGTCGTTGCTAAGGAATGCACGTATATTCGTCTCGAACGCTGACAATTGTGATTGCAATCGACGTGAAAATGAAATGATGAAAAATCGACAGACGTACGTATGTGTTTAATACATCGGCTGATAAATTTCCGGTCTGACAGACAGATGGCGCCATAAATACAAAATTAATACTCGTACCTTTTTAGAAAGTACTGATCTTCGAAAGATAGCTGTAAAAACTTCATGACGGTTCGACGTTTGGTTCAAAAGTTACAGTGGTTTTAATGAAAACAAAAGAATTTCGTGCGTCGATGAAACATTGCTTTTTGATGGGAAAAACGCCGTTGAAAAGAAAGCTTGGCTCGATAAGTGTTATCCGGACCCTGCGTCAGAAAAATCGACCGTTATCGACTGGCTTGCTGAATTTAAACGTGGTCGTACGAACACCGAAGATGCAAGAGATAGCTGGCACTCTAAAGATATCAAAGGAACGTGTAGGCTATTTTGCATTACCGGGCATTATTTTTAGTCCGGGAACTTATCAGCCGATAAGATAGGACCCTACTACGAAGTTCCAACTGCTTGCCAATGAGTTTCAGGCAAAATTGCGATCTTCGACAGTCTCCTAACTCGTGCTGATGTGATAATTTGACGAATAAACCCGCTATAAAGCGGCTTTAACAAAGCGCGTCAATTGCAATACCAAATTGTGAAGTTAATTGCAAATTTGGTCATTACGTGGACTTTAAAAGCCAGACAAAGTTAGGATCAAAGTTTGCAAAGACACGGAATGTCGTACGAACACCGATGATGCGGCACGCCTCTGGTCGTCCAAAAGGATGGTTACATCAGAGGACATCAAAAAAGTCCATAAAATTGTTTTGACAAATCGTAAAGCGAAGGTGCAAGAGATAGCTGACAATCTAAAGATATCCAAGGAACGTGTAGGCTTTATTTTGCATTTCCGGGCTTTATTTTTAGACCGGGAACTTATCAGCCGATGTGATATAATCCATGCTGATAACTTTTATCGAACATGTAGGTATATATATATATATTATGTATTTTATTCGGATTTACAAAGATAAGAAAATATCAAAAAATGGGCTTAATCGCATTGTTTTCTGAGCAATTATGTGATATATTGGGTTGGCGACTAAGCGATTGCGGATTTT
Source organism: Liostenogaster flavolineata (assembly GCA_025433975.1). Classification (NCBI taxonomy): domain Eukaryota; kingdom Metazoa; phylum Arthropoda; class Insecta; order Hymenoptera; family Vespidae; genus Liostenogaster; species Liostenogaster flavolineata. The sequence continues at coordinate 580,473 of JAITYT010000205.1, read as the reverse complement.
GTCAATAGATGGTCTCAGCACGTTCTTTTGTTCTGTTAACGTGTTCAAAGCACCTAACCTATATTGTTTTCTTGTTCTTTGGACTTCCACCTTAAATTTAGTTTTATATAAATATATAACTTATTATTATATACACATTATTATAATTTCCTATATTATAATATGTAATATAGGAAAATAGAGGCGCTAACAGTTATCGCCCCACTCTGCATATACGTGATTATAGTTCATACTCATAGATTTTGCTGGACACATGTATACGTCCGACGATAGACGACGATGACGAATGGACATGTAACCCTTTCGTCCTTGAAAGTATTATACTTTGAAACGAGGAGAGTTCGATTTAGAGTTTGCCAGCGTAGGCTAGGACATGAATAGCCCGACGTGGCATCGGTGTCTCATAACAGCTTCTCAATCCTTCTCAGGCTTCTTCCCTAATGGCGCAAGAACGTTGCTAAATCAACGATTTAAGTGACGAATCACCGCACGAACGACGCCGACGAATGAACACGTAGCCCTCTCGTCTTTGAAAGTACTTCGAAACGAGAAGAATTCGATTTTGAAGTTTCGAGCGTAGGCTGGAACGCCAGTAGCCCGACACGACATCGAAATCTCGAAGTCTCGTCTTCACGGTGCTTCTAGGCCCTTCTCGGCCTTCTTCCCTCGTAGCGTCGATTGCCGCAAGAACGTTGCTAAATCGACGATTTATTATCGCTCGTGTAGCAATAATAACGGGGACGAAACGACGGTGGCTCCTTCGTATTAACGCGTTACGTCCGACGTTCTATGGCGACGTTCGTTGCGGTAACGCGACATGTTGCCCCAGTTTTGGACGTCTTTATTCTTCGTTCTCGTTTATTGCCGGCCATTGCGACAATGATGGCCACTCCGCACCGTGAAAATGTACGTGCCATCGTCGTCGCGGCGATTAATCGAATCTCTAATGTCCACTCGTACACCTGAAGATCGAAGCGCGTCGGTCGTACGTAAACGCGTTTTTAAAATTCGTCCCGGGCAAAACGTGACCGTTGATTATTTTTCCTTCGATATGGAATTTGTATAATTTCTCGTTCGCTCGTGCGCTTGATGGAACTTAATTTTAGATAATTTGATTCCAGTTTAATCCGTCCCTTTGTATTTTCATCGTACTTCGAATTTCATTATCCGGCTTGAATTACTATGCGGAGTGGACCACGGAATCGTTTAAATATCTGCATTGTTTCAAAGGACGGGACAAAGTACCAAAGGGAATCATTATTCGTTTCAAAGAGGCGAATCTCATGGTCAGAGTACAAATATTCCGGAGATGGAGTTTCCGAGGCCATTAAGAATTCATTCAACGGAGAATTTTATAATCACTTTTGTCCACGTTAACAATCGCGTCTGCATCGACTCGATTTGTCGATTCAGACTGTTCGGACAGTGGGTAATTACGTCTTAGCTTCGATAATTAATACAATATAATATTTGATTGGTAACACTGAACGTCATTGTGCTTCTCAAATTTCGGGGAAACTTCGTTTCGAAGAGAAATAAAAAATATTCCAACTCTTACATATTGAATAATTATTTTACATCTTTGTTAAATATCCGTACAAGTGTGCGTTTACGCACACTAAGTAAACTGTATGCGAACCGCTTATTTGCCAAAACGATTAAGTCCATAGAGAAAAGGTAGACAATTTTTCTACATTTCTTGTAGAAAAAAAAACATATATCATCCAACAGTTATAAAAATCGTCTTGTAGCGCCTTAAGCCTGATCATTAAGGAAAGTTATTTTAAATATAGCAAGCGAGTTAATTTTGTAATCTTGTATATTTGTATTTGTATAATCTGAGTTACTCGTACATTACGAATTCATGTAACACGAAACACGCGTCTTATGGGTATGGAAACTCTCCACCTACGTCATCGAACGTCGTGAATACGACGACCCAACATTTCGAAACCCCCGCGGCGCACAATCGAAAATTCCTCCGTTGATCGTCGAGCGCTCCAAAACGGAAGCAGCGCGACTTTATTTCGTATTCTCTATATTTGTTTCTTATCATTATTATTATTATTATTATCGAGGTTCTAGTAAACGTTTCGTTATTATTAAACGTGGGAAGTGATTCATTGTCTCGACTAGAGAGTAAGCGAGACCAGAAAGGACACTACCTGCAAGTGTTTCGAAAATGTCGTCATAAATTTAGACTGCGTTTCGCTGGTTCGCAGTTGCACTCTACGCCTGGCTTTCATCGCGTCACGAAAAAAAGGCTAAAAAGCGAGAAAATTCTTCGTCTTACCGTCGACATCGAGCTAACGCCAACAAAGAAGATACGAGCGACGCGACTGTCCTTCGACTCGTTTTTACGAGCAGAACGAAGGATAGCTCGTAACATTCTTATCGAATTCGTCCGATCGTTAACGACGGCCGATCTCGTAAAGGTCGGCGCTTGCTTTATTGGCTATTCATTGTTAAAGACACGAGGACGATTGATTGGACGACTCAAAAGCGTCCTTCGTCGCGTGGAAGGAAGGATACGACGGACGTGCCTCGTTCTGTAGAGCGCGATGATAAATTAAAAAAGAAATTTAGACGCGATAATTGACGAGGACGCGACCCAAGGTCGTTTAATTACCGCGAGTGGCTGCTAGGACGGATAGCGCAAAGGCGAGCTAGCTCGACTCCTACCCTGAAAAACGATGTTACGCGAGTGCCGCTGGTTAAACGCGAACATCTCCAGGCTAATTAGTTAATCCTCGTCCGCTTGATCTTAGGTCACCGTGTCCACGAATAACCGAGACGCGCGTGCATATAATATCTACCCGCATATCGACGTCGCGTGTCGCTTTTATCGCTTCGCTGCACCGAATTAGAAACGATAGATGGAAGACGTTGAAAATCTTTAATTATACTAACCTGTTAACCGAGCGGGACGTACAAATACGTCAAACGCAATTTTCTATTTTTCTTTCTGCTTTATATAAAAATACACTTGGCCTGCAACCCGCGGACCAAGGCTGCTGGTCACTAGTCGCCTCTCCTTCTCTCTCACTCCCCTTTTAGACGCTCGGTGAAAAGAAGCGAGTCAACAAATTCCTCCGTTACGCGTATTTCCTACAGAAAACATTCCAAAGCTAATTTTTCGTATCCTGTTTACTCGTACTTCCGGTTGCTAGTTTTCAACACTTTGTTAAATCAGCAATTTTACACTGAAACTGTGTCATGTCACCGGCTATTATTTTCTAATCGAATGTGAAAGAACTCGTCGTGGGTCAACAACGTTTGGGCATGAAAAGACGAGTTAACTCGTCATCGGTCGTCAATGTGTTAAGTACGTTTGCAGGTTCCAAGAAACTTGACACTGCTCGTTCATTCGTAGCGAGTTGGTTTCGAGTATTGCGAAGTCTCAACGACGCTCCACGCTTTTGCAGGTTGCGAGTCGAGGGAAAGATCGAAGGCGAAGGAGGCACGATGATGCCTGTCCTCGTTGTCAAAATAAAAATAAAAAGAGGAGGAGGAAAAGAAGAAAAATGCGATAGAAAATTCAGCGATAGGAGGAGGAGGAGGAGGAGGAGGAGGAAGACTAGAAAAGAGCGAGAAAGAGCAGAGAGACGAGAAGAATCGCCCGAGGGTAGGAAAAAGCGAAAGTAACGTCACGAGGAGCGAGAGAAGAGTACGAAGGAGAGGGGAAAGAGGAGGAACAGCGGCATTGTGCGCCTCTCTGCCCTAGATAATTAATATCCGTGGTCGGTGGGTTTACAAGCAGCGTCGGTGGTGAAGGCGTCGACCGACAACGATGCAGCGCACCTCCTCTCCTCCTCCTCCTTCTCTTCTTCATCTTTTTCTTTTTCTTCGAAGCATCGGAGAATCCGAGCAGCTCTCGCGTCTCATATTAGAATTGCTTCATTTCGACGTCGAGCTAATTGATTAAAGGGTATTACACGTCGACGTGTCTGACTCGATCCGCTGTTCGATTTTCTCGCCTCTCGTTTAGAATCCAGAGAAGAAGAAGAAGAAGAAGAAGAAGAAGAAAAGTAGAAGAAGCTTCCTTCGCAAGAGAAGGAAAAGACAGAAGAAGAAGAAGGAGGAGGCGTAGGAGTCGTAACGCGTCTTGTTTCGCAATAGCTCGTCGGTACCCCCGTTTTCCCCTCGCCTCTTGTCGCTAATTGCGAGTCAGATCGATGGATTATGAGATTCTATCGTTGTCTGGATCTTGTTTTCCATTCTCTCGTCTCGAAAGCGCTACGATCGTCTGCTCGATTCTGCGCGTCGTTACGAAGCGAACGCGATGGTATTACGTTACTTAACCCTTTTGATGTCGGATGACGATAGTTGGTCGTTTGGAAAAGGGAAAAGCTTCGAGAAACG
>JAITYT010000205.1:510049-522767 GCA_025433975.1 Liostenogaster flavolineata | reverse complement strand
AAAAAAAAAAGGTAAGGAGGGAAAGATATAAAAGAATAGAAAAAGATAGGAAGAGAAAGAGAGAGTCTTTGTAGAGTTCATCGAGGCTCTCCTATTTCCTATTTTTATTCGTATATTTTATTTATATATTATTTATCTTTTCTATTTTTGTGCTTCGAAGCGTCGATGATAAATTCGTTCGCTCGTTGAGTCGCTCGCGAGTATACAAGATATTTGTTATTATCCGATATTTGCTATTCAATATTCGTTTAATTATAAGGAACGAGTCATAAATTAAAAACAGTGATATACGATAAAAAGAGATGCGTGTTGTCAGATAACGTTATTGTGAGCTTTACAAATTGCTTCTCTTACGTTTCGAAACTTCGACGACCCACCGATCGCTATTTTGCGTGACTCGCGAGTCTGCAAAACAGACGACAAGAAAAAATGTAATATTTAATAGGCGCGTGTCGCTCTATGCCTAAGGATTTTTTGAAACGATGCTTATTCTACATTTAACATAAACACTTCAGATATCTTCGAAACTATAAGTTTGACAGAAATATTTGCTGAAATAAATTTACTTTATGTTAAATAATAAATAGATTTGAAATAAAACAAATAAAATTGCACACAAATTTCGGCAAATATTCCTGTGAAACTTATAGTTTCGAAGATATCTGAGGTGCTGATAGTCATTGCCCCGCTCTGTATATCAAGGGTCAAGGGTAAACGTAAGAAGGTTTCGTGCAAATGATCGGACCCTTGAAAAAATAGTACCTTTACAAAGAAAGACAGCTTCGTTCTGGAAGATCGTTATCTTTCGATCACGATAGCGTAGATATTTTTTTATCGAGCGCTCGTCGCGCATCGAATTGCCTTTGAGAAACTTTTAGCAAAAGCATGACGTCAGACCGCCCTGCCAAATTACAGGACTTATCGGAACTTGTCAACTTCAGGTACGGTCGGCGTTTACCTTGTGATCGCGGAGCAAGGACACTAAGAAAGGCGAGGGCTTTTGACTGAACGAGTTATAATGACGGTAGGCTGCTTGCGTAAGAACGTTAGTCGTTAGGCATTACAGATCGGTTTCAAGGTTAATTTCCACATCTAATCATTAAATCGTATGATTTATCGTTCGATACCGAGCGAAGTATCTATTATATTATACTACAACGTAATTTAAGCGTGATTGCAAACGACGTTGGATAGAATAAGAGCCATTTGATTGAGATTTCCAATTACTTTTTACGAAAATACGAAAATTACTTCTCGAAATTATGCGAAATTACTTTTAACAAAGATAATTCTATCTAATACACGAAGTTACTTTTTACTTTAACAATTGACAAGACGTATAACGAATATGGCGACGCTGGATATTATTACGCGTTAGATATTGTAACAATTTCGCAACTTCGAACGCTGTAATTCCAAAACGACATTAGCGATCGACACGATGTAAAGATGAAGGAATTTTAAGGGTCAGTCCAATCAAGAAACGTACTTAAAACTAGCAGTCGGAAATGCGAGTAAATACGACAGGAAACGTCATATTCAAAATTTTAATGCGAAATTAAATGTATTGAATAACGTATGAAAAATTGTTAGCTTACGTACTTACGTTATTTGTTTGGAAGAGGCGAAAGAGGCGACCAGTGGTCAGCGGGAGTCCGCAGATCGCAGCTGAAGCGCAGAGGTGTCTCGAAATTGCATCGACGATTATGACCTCGGCAAGATGACGCTTCTTTGCACTTCGAACGATGATAACGATAAAACGCGCACGATGATGCCACTTCCTTTTTACCTTACTAGACGATATGCACGACGAAATTACAAGTAATATTCAACAGCTCTGCTGTGCACGACGGTTGACGGTAAACTGACGTTTAGTCACCTTCCGGAGAGTCGTCTAGCCTCGATCAATCGAAAACAACATGTTTACCCTAAAAACAAAAAACGTAAATAAATGTTAGGCTGTTCGGAAAGTCTCCGCCGGTTTCCAATGGATTACGTTGATAACTGCAGGAACGTTTTATCGTCTCATCAATTTTTTGTTCTTCGATATAATATTTCTCTTAAGCTATTGTCTAACGATATCTAATGAAACACGTTTTTGAGATTTTTAATCTTTTTCGTTCATTGCTTAACCACCTCGGTACGAGCGTCGACTATAGTCGACAGCCGTAGATTAACGCGCACAGCCAAACGTCGACTGCGTTCAGAAATACCGTATTAAAGACATATGCTATGCTAATTTACGTTACAAATAAAGTTGCCCGTAATGTAAGTAAATAAATATTAGGCTATTCAGAAAGTCTCCGCCGGTTTCCAATGGATTACGTTGATCACAGTAGGGACGTTTTATCGCTCTCGTCAACTTTTTATTATTCGATATAAAATTTCTCTTAAGCTATTGTCTAACGATATCTAATGAAACACATTTTTGAGATTTTTAATCTTTTTCTTAACCACTTCGGTATGAACGTCGTTAACCCACAAACGAGTTACATAAGTCTAGAAAAATATCGCCTCCCTTATCGGCCGTATAATACGTTGTCTAAGAAAAAAGAAAAAAACCTAAAAATTGTCTTCGAAATACACCATAATAATAATACCATAAACCATTGTACCAAATTATTCGAATGAATTTATTCGATGTATTCTACACGTAAAAGGTCGCTTCAAACGCGTTAAAATCAAAAGGATGTCGCAAGTGCGTCGTTTTTCTCCGTGGAGATTTCAAGGGAGCTTCCCGCATAGACAAATAGACAGACGGATAGATAGACGAGCGTGATAGGAAAGTACAGAAAGAAAGAGAAACGCGCGTGCGCGTCGCTACGTCTGAGAATACTCTGGACTATTGGAAACTTCAACGAACGCAAGTAGAATCCCTCGAAGGACAAACCTTTCAAAAGTCTCCCTAGAATGAGAGTAAGCTGCTTTTCCTGTTAATTTCTTATTTGATCAATTAAGTCGTATTCGCAATTATCACTTAGCGATCTAACAAATTTTCCGAGCTATCAAACGACATCCCGTACTTTGTAGACTGGAAGCTTGTTTCGTAGTTAAAAATTCTATCAGGGAAAAGGTATTTTTGATAACATATAAATTATCTGTAGCGGCTTAGCAACAGTATCCAAAATAAATAATAAACTTCGAGATAAACGGACGTCGTTACGAAAGGGACAACGGCGTGGTCGTAATAAAAAGCAAAGCGAAGTAAACTTTGGTTGATCAATTTGACAAGTGTACTTGTAACGTTCAGACTCACGCGATTCCTTAGCTTATATTTTATTATCCAATTCATCTTATTATCATTATTAATATTATCGTTGAAATAATAATAAATGTTTTATTAATACAAAAGTGGAAAGTGATCAATTGTCTCTACTATAGAATAAGCAGAGACTAAGAAAGTACACCTACCACGTATCTTATGATCTTCGTCCGAAAAAAAAAATTATTACGAACTCACGCGAGATAAAGAAGCCCGTCGTCCGTTTGCAAGAACCTATGGCTCGCATTTAATGCAGCAACGAAATTCCATTCGTTAAGAGACCAACCGTCGCTAGGGTGAGCGTGCACGATGCCATTCGATACGTCGATCCAAATTAGTTTATCGGATTGAAACGGTCAATTTCATTTGGCGGCGTGAACCCATTACGTAATCTTGGTAACTTTGACCATTGATTTCTCAACCCAACCGCGGTCGTGATCACCGATCGCGATGAGGATCTTCGACCAACTCGAACTATTTTGATTCAAACTGGCGAAGTTGCCGCAACGCATTTCAAAGCTGAAAAGAGCGAGTAGAAATTTTTTTTCGAGATAGCTCTTATCCTGCTACTTCGTCTCGTTATTCTTTCTTTATTTTCCTTCATTCTTTGCGTTTAATTCCCTTTCGAATCCAATCGAAGATGATCGAGTTAAGATTTTAAAAAGCCTCCAGCCTGTTTGCATTGGTAATGCTGAACGTTACCCGCAAGGTGACGTAACCAATTTAATTCGTTACGAGTCATCAACTGCTAAATACGTAACAGACGTCGTCTGGATGAATAACTTCCCCCCTCTACCCAGTTCTATGTGTAAAAACGAGACGCATGACAAGAACGATAGTTACGTTACGAATGAAACACATAGTTTTCACCGTTGCAAGCGAAAAAACGGTAATTGATTAACACATCGGCTGATAAGTTTCCGGTCTAACAGACAGATGACGCCACGAAAAAAGAATTAATTTTCTTTAGAAACTACTAGCCTTCGAAAGATAGCTGTTAAAATTTCATGACGATCCGACACTTGGTTCAAAAGTTACAATGACAACTTTTGAAAAAACATTGCTTTTTGATGGGAAAAAACACCGTTGAGACGAAAGCTTGGCTCGATAAGTGTTATCCGGATTCTGCACCAGGAAAACCGACCAATATCGACTGGTTTGCTGAGTTTAAACGTGGTCGTATGAATACCGTCGTCCAAAATGGTGGTTACATCGGAAAACATGAAAAAAAGTCCAGAAAATTATTTTGGCAAATCGTAAAGCGAAGATGCCAGAGATGGCTGACGCTCCAAAGATATCAAAGGAACGCGTAGACTCAATTTGCATTATTTTCGGACCGGGAACTCATCAGCCGATGTGAGAGACGTAAGAAATTAGCTCGAGTCGTTGATAGTTTCGCAATCGTTACGACTTTACGAGAGCGTAAAGTCGCGTACGATCATCGAAGGACATCGAGTCGTTCCAGCGTTCTACGACTGATGCTCGTTTACTAGGGAGAAATCAGCGTACCGTCGTTCATCCAATTATAGAGAGGGTCTCTTCGGGGCGTATTTGTCGCACGACGTGGAACTCTCGACAATTAAAATCATCGATCGCGATGAAAGTCGCGTATAAAGTGCCCTGCGCGTCCAAGGTGAAGGCTAACGCGGTTCAACGTCTTGGACGCGCGATTTGCCAAAATCCAACCGGAGGTTGACCTCGAGGAAACTTTTTTCGGGAGTTCAAAGAGAAACTCGGCTGCAAGGTCTCGCGAATTTAATCGGCCACGAAGTACGAACGTGCACGCGCACCATCGCTAAACCGTGGAGGAAAGTGACCTCTGACCTTCCGCCGGCGTACCATCGATGCACGTTTAATGAATTAAATAAAAATTAATCAGGCGTAAAGTCGAGAGGCGCGTCGTCCTTCGAGGCTCGCTATTGAACGCGGAATATTTTTAGAAAACTTTAGAAACGTTTTGAATTTCGTCTACGCTCGAGACGACTTTCATCGTCGCATTGCCTGAAATCTTATCAAAGGGAATGCGTTAAAAATGGCAAGAAAAGAATCTAGATCCAAGCCAAGATCAGCCGAAAGAAATTATTTCCTGGCGTAATTTCGACGTAAGACAGGACCAAACTTTACAAGTTGTTACGGACGAAAGATAGACGCACTGGCATTCGTACCTTGATAAAGATCGATCGGCTCGTCCCGAGTAATTTCCAATCGCGGCTGTCGCGGCACGAAAAACCCTCTTTCGCTCCTACGATCCATCATTAGTTTGTCCGCCTCGACGAGTCGCTAGAACGCACCCGATACCGCGTATAGTCGAAGTAATCGCCGAGTACACGAATCCAAAAGTCTAAACAGCCCGCCACGAGCAACATTTCTCGCTGTTTGAACAGTTCGGACGCGCAACGACCAACCACCGAGTTAAATCCGATCACGTCCTTACTTCTTTTTCGTTAAAACATCGACGTAATCGGGTCGATTCGGCTCCATCTATCCGCAGCGAGCTCGTACGAATACGACATCCTCGTCAGTTCCTAGCAACATGGACGCAAGAACTTATCGATTCTTCTCCGACTGGACGAAATTTGGTCGAACACGCGATCAAAATTGTAGGATAGGATATTCGGGACGGCTAGGTACGACTAGGCGGTGGTGCCAGTGTCTGGGGTGGGGGCAATAATGGCGGTACGTCCGAGACGACGCGACCAGTAAATAAAGGAAAAAGGCATAAGGGCAGTTGAGGGAAAGAGTCGTTGCAGAAAGGATCGCAGTAGAGAGTAGTAAGAGTCGCGGTTGTGCAGTCATGGTTATTGTTGTCGTTGTGGTGTAATAAGGACCGTGAAGAGTGTCGCATCGCCAGAAATTATCGTTAGATACGCGAACTATCGACTATCCGTGTGCGTGAAAGGCCACTTCTACATCATCCCAATCCCACAAAAGCCTTCGAGTAGTTCGCAGCGCCAGGCAGCAGGCAAGACGACGACAGCATCAGCAGCAGCAGCCCACGGCAGTCGTACAGGTGAAGCCCATATCGACCTGCCGCCAGAAATACCGTGCAGCATCGACCGTCGTCGTTCTACCTGGTGCCTCCACCCTCTCTCACCTTGCCTCTCCTCTTCCTCTCCGTCGCCACCACCTCCCAGCACCCGGCACCGCTCGCCAGGAGGAAGAGGAGAGCGGCGATGACGACGACGACGGGGTGGTAGTAGTCCTCGTCGATGGTGGAGGGTTTGGAGGCTGACGCACGGCATCGGCTGCCGCCAATCCCCGGATCCTGGAGGCCGCGACTGCGCCCTGCCGCCTGCGCCTTCCAACGGGGGCAGCGGAGACGGAAAGAGGGTAACGCGCGTTACGGTGGCGGGGAGGACTCCGAGGGCAGACGTTTCAAAGCCACCCCGACGGAGAGACACGCCGAGACGCCCCTGCCATCGGGAGCCTTTCGATATCAGTGAGTATGTCGTCCATGTCCTCCGGTCTCCCTGAGAGTCTTTGGTACCTTCCTAACCCCTAAGTGCCTTCGTTGGATTCCTAAAGGTCCTTCGAATCCTCCGGCTTTCTTCCTCGTCGTTCTTTCGTTATTTCCTGGCATCGTCGGCTTTCGTTCCTCATCCTGCGACGCGTCGCTTCCACCTCGACGTTTCTTCCGGTATCGGTCACCTTCGGAAGTGCAAACTCGATTTCAAGCGAACGCGATCTTCGTGGGATTCTCGCGCGATTTTGCACCGATCTCTCGATTGCCTTTTTCGGTACCTCGTTTCACCCTGTCCGTCGGGGTTCTTTTCTTACCATCGTCTCGTTCTTTCTCTATTCTTCGGTTCCGTGGTCCATCAAAGTGGCAATGTTTCGAATTTGAGGAGTTCGTCTGTGTGAGTTTCCACGCGCGATGCCCGATAGGCAGTCCTTTCGGCCGCCATGTTGCGTTCGATCGACCCTTGACACCCTTTCGGTACCAGGCCGTGCCTGGTAACGACTGGAGCGACGTTCGCACGAAATATTCGTTTCGGAACGATTCTTCGAGGCTGCTTTGACAACTTCGATCGATTCGTTGTACGGACGGTCTCTCGAAGCGATGTCCAGAGTTTGCGAAGTCGCGTCTTTTCCGTCCAAGATTTCCGTGAACATCGATTTCTCAGTGTCGCGAGAACAGCGGTAAAAACACTTTCGCGAAAGATGCAGTAGCAATTTAATCGAGGATCGCCTCGGATAGTCTCAAAGCTTCGAGAACCATCATTCTTTCGGTATGAGATTCCGAGGTCTGTTCGCGGTGACGAACTGTTTCGTCTTGGATTAGCGTGGTCATTGAAACGTTGTCGACTTTGAACAAACACACCACCACCACGAGACAGTGGAACACGTGGCTCTGTATAACTGTATTACGACTGACGGAAGGGTTAGAAGTTACCTTGGGAAGATACGCAGATGGGTAATAGCTCCGTGGCTCTCTCGGACGCGACGCACGGGAGACGGGAAACGTTATAGATAGATACGAAATCGTTAAATATAAACCTCACTCCATTGTCAGTGCGTACATAAGATAATCGAACTACTGGCAAAAATTGCGCGGAATTACCGGTAACGCCGGCAAAACCGTACGAGGGAAGTCCCTTCGCGTGTACACTCGTTCGTTGGTCGATCCATCGTGGAAGTATCGGTTGTACGCAATCGAAGATCGCAATTGTTCTTTTCGTTTTCTTAGACTGCGTCCTTTCATTTGTCTCTTTCGAACCTTTCAGCTTCTTTCCCCGATTGAAAATTCCTGATCGATGCAACGCCTTTCCCTTAGCATCGTCTTCCCTATCATCGGCTACTCGTTCATCGCGTACCGGTTGAGAATCGTATTTATAGTGTTTATAAGTACTTATAGGGGCTATCAAAATTAATTCTTTCTTTTTATCTTTTTTTTAAGACACGCGTCTCGACATTTTTCCGGTCCGTTCGTCCGAGAAGAGCGACCCAAACTGGCTAGTCGTATTTGAGACACGAATATCTTTCGTTCCAGGCTCGGTTACCGATTCGGCTGAAAAGGTGGAGGGTCCTCGGACACAAGGAGGAGACAAGGAGTCCGTCAATGACTCGACGAACGAGGCCCTACCAGACATCACCGCGAAACTGAGTGGCCTGCTTTCCGGATTCCCGGCGTTGGCTAGTCCCCAACGTCTTGCCACCTCCCTCAGGCAGAAGTTCGCCAACAATTCTGGTGAGTCCGAGAGATTTTTCTTAGTTCTAGCGCGTTCTTTCGTCAATCGCGAACGCTGGCGTATCGACGGAAATTCGATGGCGAATTTCTCCCTCGCTTGCGACCCTGCTCGTCTGTCCGACTGTCCGTCCATCCACGCTCCCTACTTTCGTTCTCACCGTTACATTCCGTAATTAACAAACGAGGGTGCCGTGGCACACTTTGCCTTGCTTCAAACTGCGCTTGGATTTACGAAATAACTACTCACTTGGATCTTTTCCAAGTCCGATCGATTTGATCAAAGTTACGAGATCGAATTAACGACCCTTTCAGCAAACAAGTAGTAGTAGTAGTAGTAGTAGTAGTAGTAGTAGTGGTAGTAATAGTAGCAATAGTTAGTTATATTAACTCGGAGCCTCGGTAGGTGCTCGCCGGCATCCAAAAGTCCAGTGTTTTTATCCGTGCGTAACACGATACCTGATACCGGATCGTGGAGAGTCGATCGGCATGATGCTGCCTTGTCGAGCAGGGGGAGCCTCCACCCGGTGTCGTGTTCGGTGAAAGGCGCTTGTGCGATCGAGAACCGTCGATAGACCGGGGTGTGCGTAGGCTAAAATCGTTCGTACTTTGGTGAAAGGACGGTGGCCTTGAGTCGAGGACCTAGGACCGGTCCTCTTCGCGCAAGGTCGGGTCGGATGGTGTCGCTCCGCGCTGACCAGGCCGGGTCAGGGCTCCCCTTTTTAGCATCCTCGCGTCACGACGTCATCTTCGCGTCTTTCAACGCTCGACGACGTTCGAAGCGAACTCGAAGCGCGCCGAGTTTCGAGCGAGCGTAAGGCTGAAGAAAGCCTTATATAGCTAGAGAAAGAAAGAAAGAAAGAAAGAGAGAGAGAGAGAGAGAGAGCGAGACGCACGCGCGAAATGGATGAGAAAGAACCGAAAGCACAAGGTCTAATCGTGGCAATCCGGTGATTTGTTGTAGGTTACCCCTGGCCCGGCCTGATGCGCACCGCCCCAAACGCGACGATCTCTTCGTCACGGTCGATCTCAAGATCGCACGAGGTGATCGTCATTAGTTACGCCCGCTACTAAAACTTGGAAAGACGACCCTGGTCCGTCCTAACGACCGACGACCCGATCCAACACCGGCACTGGCACCACCACCACCGCCACCACCACCACCACTACCACCACCACAACCAACACCACCACTACCACAACCACTACCACCACCGAGACCAACACCACCGCCACCATGACGACTATACCGATCCTCAACTTGGAGATCGGCGAGCTGAAAGAAATCGTATGGGCGAAACTGCAGGAGCCCAAAGCCCAACGCAAGCTAGTCCTGGTGATAGTCTCGATAGCTCTGCTGCTCGATAACATGCTCTACATGGTGATCGTGCCGATAATACCCCACTACCTGAAAGACGTCGGCACCTTCGACGACGACGACAACGGTGGGAATATGACCGTGCACCACGGCCAGGACTCGGCGACGGGGATGTTGTTCGCGTCGAAGGCCATCGTCCAGTTGATGGTCAATCCGTTCTCGGGCGCCCTCATCGACAGAATCGGTTACGACATCCCCATGATGATCGGACTCTCCATCATGTTCCTCTCTACGGCGGTGTTCGCCTGCGGCAGAAGCTACGGAGTCCTCTTCTTCGCCAGAAGTCTCCAAGGTGTCGGATCGGCGTTCGCCGATACGTCCGGCCTCGCCATGATAGCCGATCGCTTCACGGAAGAATCGGAGAGATCGAAGGCCCTCGGCATTGCCCTGGCCTTCATCAGTTTCGGGTGTCTAGTAGCACCGCCCTTCGGTGGCGCGCTCTATCAATTCGCCGGAAAGGAAGTGCCCTTCTTGATTCTGGCTTTCGTCAGTTTGGCCGATGGTTTCATGTTGCTGCTGGTGATGAAGCCTCTGAAGGAGCAGCTGAAGGAACAACAACGCGAGGTGCATTCCGTGCCTATCTGGGGTCTGCTGATGGACCCGTACATCGCGGTATGCGCGGGTGCCCTGATGATGTCTAACGTCGCACTGGCCTTCCTCGAGCCCACCATCTCCCTGTGGATGGAGGATCACAACATCACGCACGACTACTGGAAGATGGGCATGATCTGGCTACCGGCCTTCTTCCCGCACGTGTTCGGCGTCATGGTCACCGTCAAGATGGCGAATCAGTACCCCCAGAAGCAGTGGCTGATGGCAGCCGGTGGACTGGCTCTGGAGGGCCTCTGTTGCTTCGTCGTTCCCTTCTGCGGCTCGTACAAGTCCCTGATGATACCGATCTGCGGCATCTGCTTCGGCATCGCGCTCATCGACACCGCCCTCCTGCCCACTCTGGGTTACCTGATGGACGTCAGGTACGTCAAGGTCTACGGTAGCATTTACGCGATAGCGGACATCTCGTACAGCGTGGCCTACGCCGTGGGACCCATAATAGCCGGTGGCGTCGTCGAAGCGATCGGCTTCACCGCCCTAAACATCGGCATAGCCTTCTCGAACCTTCTCTACGCGCCGGTGCTCTACTACCTCAGGGACATCTACGACTTCAAGCCGTTCCAGGACGAGGCGAACGTTCTCATGCAGGACCCACCCGACAAGGAGTACCAGACCTACGTCCTGCAGGAGCAGAGGCCGGTGTCGGGCGAGATCGGAAATCACCTCAATCAGAATCGCATGGAGACCGACGTCGATCAGACCATGGGCTACGATCAGAGCTACCAGACGATGCAGAGTTACGATCCCCAGGGTGGCTACAATCAGAGCATGGGCGGTGGGGCTGCGTACAATCAGCCGGCGTCCAGTTACGATCAGCCACCGATGTACGATCAGTCCGGAGGCTATGGCCAGCCTCAACAGCCTCAAGGCTACGCGGCTCAGAGGTCCTACGGTCAAGACATGCAACAGCAGCAGCAGGATCAAAGGGGTGCTCAGATGGACGTTAATCCGTTCAGAAGGCCGCCGGACGTCGTCGAGCAGAGGCCGTCGGCTGGCGACAGCAATCCCTTTAGGCAAGGAATGTACTAACTTCGATTCCGTCAGTCACGACATTCGTGATCGCTCGTGCGAGCCCCCGCGAGTCGACGCGAGGGCCGACGAGAGTGTTCGAGACTAGTCTTCGAGAGACAGGCTTCCAATTATCGAGAAAGACGGAAACCACGCGAACGGAGGCGCACGGACGCGCACCGATTGCCATCGCCGCCGTGGAAGTTCCTCGATGAGGCTACGTCGATTCTTCGCTAGGGAAGAACCGAATCGGAGACTTCGGAGACTCACCGAGTGACCCGTCCAGTCTGCCAAGGTTTTTCGACGTCGATCGAAATTAGCTCGTTCTCCGGCTGCAAGATGAGAAGGAAAACGATCCAGAGAGGTGGAAGAATCGAAAGAGAGAGACGAACGAAAGCGAATAGATCGAACGCTGATGATTGAATGGGGATGGGATGGTTTTCGTAGGACGAAAAGACGCGTGACTCTCGCGTCCGACAAGGTCTCCAGACGGCAACAAAGATGAATGCCGAGTGGAGGAGGAAAATGGAGGAGTTACGATCGATGCGGTTCTCCCGAGTCAAAAAAGTCCTCCTGGTTAACGAGAGGAACGAAATGAATTCCAACGACTTCGGTTGCGCTTCGTTCGGCGTGCGATTTGGGGAGAACGATAGGAGAGAGTTCGACGACAGCGTGGAAGACATCCTACGACGAGGAAAGGACCGAACCGGAAGTCGCGACGAAGAGGTTCTAGAAGGTGGCGCGAGACGACAGGCGACCGGTGCGAAACGAAATCGGTGCTATGAGGAGTCCATCGTCGAGGCAATTTGAAGACGTCATCGATCTTCGTGTCGCGAGGAAAAGAGAGAGAGAGAGAGAGAGAGAGAGAGAGAGAGAGACGGAAGACGAGAGAAAGAAGAAGAGGAAGCGAGAACGCGTGGCGCGAATTGCCTCGTACGAACGAACGACGACGTAGAAGCGAATCGTCCTGGTCGAGGTCAAGGACCTTCGTCCACGGATGCCCGTTGGCGAATCTTTAGTTTCTAGATCGCGCATTGCTCAACCGAAGTATCGTATCGTTAATTAAGGCGTGAAAACTCTAGCGATTAAGGCTTTAACCTTAGGGTAATCGTGCATGAGAGAATGGCGATGGTGTGATTGGGACTTGTCTCTGTTGCTGAACGATATCGCATTGACAAAGTACTCCTGAAATTACGGGCAGCGGACGCGAGGCCTCCGAGAGATTTTTGCCCATTCAAAATGGCGACCGATCGCCTCCGCGGCTTCCTTCGAG
>JAITYT010000205.1:386867-404792 GCA_025433975.1 Liostenogaster flavolineata | reverse complement strand
GTTTATTTATATATAAAGCACAAAGGAAAATACAAAATTACCTTTGACGTATTTATACGTCCCGCTCGGCCAACGGGTTAATGTGTTAAAATTGTCCGAAGATATTTAAGAGTACAATGAAATTACGTGACGCGTCGCGGTAATTTAGTTAGAATCTGGCGTTCATCGGTTAATGGAGTAAATCAACCACGAAAGATATATGCGACTATAAACGTGACGCGGCACACAACCGAAAAGCGACGGAGCGCACAGGGGTTGGATCATGTCGAGCGTCTCCCTTTAGAGTTCAATTTGGTAACAAAGGTAATTGCCGCTGGGTTTCGGCTCTATTCAACGACCGGATGCAATCCACGGCTCGGGTAGCAGAGCCGGAAATGACGATGCACTCCCATATATTCCAAGGGGTCGGCAACGCGACGAGAAGCGGGAAGTGAAATTCCTTTTGCGAGCTTTTCGGGGATTAGAGTAATTTTCGATTGAGAATTCTTGCCAAAAAAATTCGAAATTTTGCGATTTGATCTTAATCTTAACAGTTTGCCTTGCGATACTATTTTACTATTACAAAGTTTTTACGATGATACGTATGAATGCTATTTTTAGAAAAACAATTGATTTCGCTATTCTCCTTTCCCAATTTACCAGGTCGTCTTTCGTAGAAATTTACATTGCTACTAAAATTAATAGAATCTCTGTGAAAAAGAAAATTATCAGTATTTTATCGATGATCCGACACTTTGGAATTTGGTTTTAATGAAAACGATTAGGTTGAACTCGAAGATAATCGTCGATGAAGTCAACGTAGTTTCGTTTTTCCAGGTTACCACCAAGAACGAGACAATCGTTGGATACGGAGCCGTGGTACCGGATGGTTACGGATGTAGCTACAACATGCGGAAAAATGGATTCGTATTTTCAATCTCAGCCTTCCACAGCGACGGCAGAACGAACACCGTGAATTTCGCACGGATGCTCGAGCAAAGTTTGCGAGACATGGCAATGATGCTGAAGAATCCAAGAAACAGATAAACGAACGATCAGAAATCATGGGATCGTCAGTTTCGATCGATCGATTAAAAGACAAAAGAGGTCAGGACCAACCGAAGGACGTGGTACAGGCGAAAACAACGAAGCATCGAACGTTAGAAAAAGGAAACTTAAGATCGATAAGAGCTTCTTCGAGGAAGAAGTCGTAGAAATCGTAGATAGACTTAAGAAGAATCGTAGATAGCCAATATTATGCTTAGATATTAGAGAACGTTAAGTGTTGTAACTCATGCTCGCACAATTGTTGTTACATATCGCTGGTTTGATATTAATCACTATAGGAAGAAGGAAGAAAAAGCGACGCCAAATCGCGCATCTCATCGAAAGCTGTCGTAACTTTTAAGTGATGCTTCCGTGATAACGTGGACATCGCAAACTCGTTGTCCCTCTTTTAGGAAGATTCGTATGTTTTATGTATGTCATATTCGGCGACTCGACTGGAAATAAAAAAAGATTAACGCTTGAGAGATAGTCGCTGCGTGTAGTAGGCAATATAGATCGATCGGTCGTTGTAAAACTTTTAGCCCGTTGCTCCTTCGAGCGTTTACGTTCTGCGAGCTGAGACGATCCTTCCCATGGGAAATCACGATCTCATCTGGCGACATCGCCATGCGCGCTTACACGCTTTAAAAGGTTCCTAGAACAGTTTGTCGTTCTGATAGAAACTTCGTCGACGTGCTCATCGACGAACGATCTTTCGTACTTACCTTAGATTAAGATAGATAGGCTTTCGCACCTCTCGCTGATCGTTGATTTTCCTTGCTGATACGCATTATTGGTATTCGCGTAGATCGTGCAAACGTCTCTCGTAATATTCCTCGTTCGAAGATACGTTCTTCCATTTTTCGCGATGAATTCTTCTTCGACGCGTTCCGTGCCAAGCCCTTTTTGCCTGACTTCTCGTTCAGGCCATTTGATTTCATTGTATCATCGCAGCAGCAATTACCTTGTTCAAAGTAGTTTTGTATAATGCCTCGATCTTTTAGTAGAAATATTTTTTTACAGAACTAAATTTATCGTAAACATATATTTTCAGCGCGTTAAATAAATATGCCCGAGTGTACCACCGGCGGTACACGTAGCCTTTTTGCCTTACTTCTCGTTCAGGCCATTTGATTTCATTGTATCATCACAGCAGCAATTACCTTGTTCAGAGTAGTTTTGTATAATGTCTCGATCTTTTAGTAGAAATATTTTTTTACACGATTAAATTTGTCGTAAACATATATTTTTAGCGCGTTAAATAAACATGTCCGAGCGTACCACCGGTGGCCCGCGTGACCTGGGGATAAAGTTTAACGTGTACCACCGGTGGTACACGGGGCACGGAACTCGCAAGATTTGCAAGATCTACGCAGGCGAAGGAAGCCGCCAAGGCAATAACGGAAAGGAAGGATCCCAGCGGACGGAAGTTATCCGTCGCAGCAGCACTTTAAATGTGGCCAATCGTTCGTATGTTGGCGCCCGCACAGTAAACTCTTGTCCAATTCTTAGATAAGTCGGCGTATCGGTCCTCGTACGGTGGATCAACGGTCGTCGGCGGATAGCTATATCTGTCTATCGCGCTAATATTCTACTTCTACGATAATCGCTGTAACTATTTCTACTTCTTAATGCCGATCTTTCCCTCCTCTCTTCCCCTTTTTCCAGCCCTTCGACAGGATGGAATCGGTACTCTTATAAAATCCTCTTCCTCGCCGCTACTCTTAGAGAAACGATTTCTCAATCGTCGCGATTCTCACACTGGCATTGTTATGCACGGCCGGTCCTCTCGCACTGGGTTCGATAGTTTATACGTAGATCACGCGTAAATGTATTTACGGAAAGTATCGCAGTTAACATACGTTGACGTTATTCATATTTTATCGGAAACGAGTTCGAAGTTCTGCCGTTTTATCTTCGTTGTGCACGGGTATCGATCTTAGGGAGAAATTAAAACGATCGATTAGCGACTTCCTCGAGACGCTTCCTCTTCGTGATTGACGATAGAGTCGATCGTCGAAGAAGTTCAACCCGTATTTATCCATACGTTATCGTTGTCGTCGATTGGTTTGTTAAGTTTTACCTCTTAATATCGTAAGTTTTATATCCAGAGTTTAAAGAATTCCGCTTTGTCATACCGCGAAGTGTATCTGTGAAAAATACGAGGGAGCACGGTACCTCTTCGTTATTGTTACTGAAAAAAATTGATATAAATCTATTATTACGATAGACGTACGAATAGTCGCACATTGATATATGTGCATACGTATGTACGTACTCGTTTTCAAGCATTTATGTACAATATATGGAAGTGTTCTACATTAAGATTAAGAAAAAACAAAAAAATACCTATTAGATCTAAGGGAAAAATGCGAAACGTTATTTAAACATAATTTACTTAGGACATATATCGCGAAACTATTGTGATCGCGCACGTACGGCCAAGAATATCACGCGCATATCAGGCGAAAGCCAACGTAGTGATGATCTTATTCCAAATAGGACATATCCTCGTATACATATATATAACGTATTTAGCAAAGTATTTGAAATAATGGTAGCTGAACGCAAGTAGCATACGTTCGACCATTCGATTGCCGCGTTATTTCAAAAATTATCGTGTACGTACGAAAGTTACCTTACAGGTTTTTATGTCCCGTGTGTATCGAAGTAAGTAGTGAAATAAATTGAATTATAAATGAAAATATGTTATCTTTACGATAGGCGAGATAGGCTCTTCTTTTACACTTTCTAGCTATAAAAGTAAAGTATTCGGTTACTTTCGTACGTAAAATAATGTTTAACGTTAATTAAATAAATACCGCAGGACTTTCTGTTAGTGCAGAAAGAATACACAGCATACCTCTGTAAGAAATTTTAAATCAAGTATGTTGTATTATGTGTACGTTTTCTTGTGTAATAATAAACTCCATTGCAACAATGGTAATCATCATTCCCAATTTATTTAAAATAGACTGTGCTTCCCAGCTAAAAGTAAAGCGTTTTAGCTGCCAAACATGGTGTCCTAAACTTCGATAACTTAGTGCATACGCGTATCTGAAACTGACACTATAATTATATAGACAATATGGAATGAAAAACTGTTACGAACATAATCAGCATCAGTCATATAATGTTATATCTTTACGCATTGTTAACATTCGTGTCGTTATTGTTCTGAATAAATTACTACTCACTGGTATAAAATACACAATTTGCATTTCTCTCAATTTCATCGTCGTCTAAATTCTATTTATCGTGATTGTATAACATGACACACACGCACGCACACGCGTCACACGCACGCACACCACACACACTGCCATCTAATATATACTTTATATATATACAAAGAATAAATTCTTTGGTCTCCGTGTATACAGGAGTTAACATTTCTTATTAATTTAACAATAAACAGCCATGAGATAAATCAATTGAATACGACTGTACATAATAAATAATGCGCTTAATAAAAATATTTGTTCGATAAATTCTTTTTAAAGACATTGTACAATCCTTGATTCTACTAGATTTAAAATCACAAGTACTTGAAGCATACTTAAGAACGTGCTACGGATAAATCAGCATTTACATCTTCGTAAGTTTGGGCAAAAGGAAGGTTGAGAAGATTATTCGCCGTGTACCTTTTCTTTGGATCGTGTTGTAAACATTTTTTGATCAAATCTATCCCTTCCGAGGAAAGTTGTTTTGGCAGTGTAGGGGACTCTCCCATTCCAACCTATAAATACATATTTTAAAAGAACGTAAAACATTTAAAATACGCGACGCACGGCTAAAGGAATCTTAAATCCTTACCTTAAACATAATCTGATAATTCGAATCGTATTCCGACCAAGGTCTTCGCCCACTAGCCATTTCGATAACACAGCAGCCCGCGGACCATATATCAGCTGCCCTACCATGTCCTCCACTTTCGGTTTTCATAAATACTTCTGGAGCCATGTAAGCTGTAGCAGGCAACGTAGAGCGGAATTATTTTCTCGTTCAATACGTACAAAATCTCTGATACACACCTTGCGTTCCAACGAAACCTTGTAGCTCCCCAGGCATCGTGGTATGAGCTTTTATTTGTACAGCACTGCCAAAGTCTCCGAGTTTTAAACAATTGCCTTCATTTGTTAGAAAAATATTCGCAGCTGCGGCAAAAAAAAGATGACTCGCGTTTTAGTAAAACATAAAATTACGAAGAAACGATTTATTGATTATTTATACTTTTAATGTCACGATGAACTATGCCATGAGAATGCAACGCTGATATGGCTAACAAGAGTTGATGTGCATATTTTCTAACCAGCGATTCGGGTAGTCCGTTTCCACTACCAGCCACTAAACTTTCCAGAGTCCCTTCGGCACAGAATTCCATAAAAATTAACATCTCTTCCTAAAATAAATAAATCAAATTAAATTAAACCACCGCGTAAAACTTAATCTCAAATTAACGTAATTTTTAAACCGTATGTGTTTCGTATTGTATATTCGTAAACATACACGATGAATTTCAAGCCCGTAATAACGAATTAAATTTTTATGCTGAATGCCTTCAAATATCTGAAGTTCCTCTGCGACTCTTCTAATCGCTCTATGATCACCTGGTTGTAATTGAACCTCTTTCATAGCTAACAGCTCACCAGTTTGATTATTGACTACCGT
Source organism: Liostenogaster flavolineata (assembly GCA_025433975.1). Taxonomy (NCBI): domain Eukaryota; kingdom Metazoa; phylum Arthropoda; class Insecta; order Hymenoptera; family Vespidae; genus Liostenogaster; species Liostenogaster flavolineata. The sequence continues at coordinate 399,095 of JAITYT010000205.1, read as the reverse complement.
GTAAACTTTACCGAATCTTCCTTGACCTGTAATAATCGATGCAATAATTATCTAACGTGCGATATCGTATTCGTGATAGTCACTCCAATTCCTAAGCTTTGACTGTACCTTTTCAACGATATACATTTTTAGTACCTTAGGGTCATTATTTCATGATATAGTTTGAAACATACCTATTTTGATACCTCTTTGCCATGTGAAGGTCACTCTTCTAGCCTTAATACGAACTCTATCTACAGCTTTTCTATCCGTGACTATACCGATTAACTCGCGCCTTTTCAATCTTTCATCGATCTCGTATTCTACTTTCTTCACGGCTCTGACAATTCTCTCGTGCCTAGACATTGCACGATCGTACATGTTTGAAACCGCGCTACCGTTCCCGTCAACTACGGTTGGTAATGGAGAGATTCTCGAAGTCATCAAAATATCTGGCGATTTGATCGTATCTCGGTGTTTCTGTGAAATGCTTAAACTAGCTGTTCGACTTCTCGTATGCGACGGAGACGAAGCTCTGGACCGAGGCAATATTTTTACATCTAAAAATACAAAAGTTACCATTTTTCTCTCCGTGCGCCTCGATTCTCTCGACGCGAGTAATTCAAAATATCTCACTTTCTAAATCAGCATTCGAGCTTGTAAGCGACGCAGTCCCGACAACGTGAGATATACAACGATCCATACAAGTTTTCAACTCTTCGAACTCCTGATCGGTCAAATATTTCGTATAATCTGGTTCGCAGACCGTGATTAAAAACTCTAAGCCTTGGTTTGCCCATCTGGGCCTTAATCCTCTACCTCGTTCGCATCTTATTCTCACGAATTCCATCCAAAGAAGAGCGAACGATACCAGGCCACGTGCCAAAACCGCATTTTCTTCCGCGCAGAATAATTTACACATTTCTTTATAATAATCGAAACCCATTCTGTACGCTTGATGGAGTACCTCTCGAATTCGTATACGCATAGCCGAACGATCCGACTCGGTTTTAGGTTCTTCGGCTCGATCGATGTCGTTTTGGAAATCTTCGATGACCATCGTTATATGATGTTTCAGATCCATAACGGTTTCCTAAATAAATGTTTTAATCTATCTCTAAATATGATAAAAGAAAAAGGAAAACATCGATATCCCTTACCTTCAATGTGGTTAACGATACTTGCAGATCTTCTTTAAAAATCAACCATTTTTCAATGTCGCGCTTTAGGCACTTCGCAAGAGTGATTGTTTTGACGATCTTTTCCCGAGCTTCCACGAACATTCCTTGCCATTCGCGGCCCACAAACATCATGTGGAATCTGAACCATTTTACGATAAAGTAAAGAGATACGCAAAATAATACACAAACTAAGAAATCAATCCTCTTACTTATTCGACCACTCATCGTCGTCTCTTTCTTCCGTACATTCCTTAATCTCTCTAGGTCGTTCGTTAAAAAATTCCATTATTTGCTTAATCATCACTTTTGCAATCTCGCTACAAAAGAAATACGTCTTAATTATTTAAAAAGAAAAGGAAGTTAATTATCCCTCGAAACTTCGGTCTCGTTCAGAAATCTTACCAAAATTTTACACCAGCGATCTTATATCCGTCGACTATATCCCCCGCTATGGACTTGACGAATAGCCATTCGTCCATGATAAGATTCTTTTGAAAACTATCGTGTCGTACCATATCCACCCATTGTTGTAAATAATCCAAATAAACCTCGAAAACTGCTTTGAGACTTTCGTCGAATTCTCTCACGTCTTCTTCAAAAAGAGCGTTATAAACGGATTCGTCGTCGGCAGTGGCAGCTTGAGAATGCGTAGCAAATCTATCACGATGTATGCATGCAATTCTTAAACCTTCGCGAAGTTCGCGCATTAATTGTCTAACTGATAAAGGACTCGGTTGCTCAGGTTTTTGCTCTAATCTCATTCTCAAAAATTCATGTACAACATCTAACGGAACACGAGACAGAAATACAAAAGCAGCCCTAAAATAAAAGAGAACCGTCATTCCAAAGCCAAAACAGCGGATAGATCGATGTAAAAATACATATAGCTATGGAAGGTATAAGAACGCGTACCGATAAGAAGGAAGATTCAAATCGTGCGCTTCTGGACTCCACGCGCCATATCGTCGCAATTCTCGATCTCCTTCGTATTCCTCACTGACGCTATCTACGTCTTCGACTTTCTCTAAAGTAAGCCTTGCTTTTCTTAAGACGGAAGTATGCAATCTCTCTAAAAAATTCAGACTTTTTCTTAGACCTCTCGTTTTCAACGTGTCTTCGATATATTTCCTATATTTCAAGAATAATTCAACAATTAATGATAATTATAAGGAGAAGTATGCTACTGCGACATAGTTAAATCTGCATAGTTCACCGCATACCTATAAGCGAGTCGATCGAATTCCACCAAGTAAAAGTCGAGCCTGTCAACCTTTTCGTCCTCTACGCATGAGAACGAAGATTCTGGCGTGGATGGACACGATTGACCAAAGGATATGCCGCCGATCGACGAGTTGTTACTGTTATTACTATCCGAGGGACTTGAATTTTCATCCGGGCATAGCTCGAAACGTACTATCGTGTGTTTCGGTTCCAACGAGTCAACGGTGTCCGAAGATCGAGAGCTAGAAATACAAAATTAATCGAAAGGTCGATCCTTTAAACGAGTACTACCTTCGATATTATTTTTAATCCTTTCGCTACGGTGGTTTATTCCAAAATTCGTACAAGAGTAGCTGCCATGACTAATTAGCCCGCGATGCCGCCGGCTATAACCGGCGTCCGTCTTTGCGACTCGCGTCGTGGATGGCGACTATAGTCGGCGCTCGTAAACGCACAGGCCGTCGCATGGAGAGCGACTATAGTCGCCCGTAGTAGCGAAAGGGTTAATCTTTTTTATATTGTAAATATAATCTATATTTCCTATATTATTTTTAAACGAGACGATACCTTATACCGGAATCGGCAGCATCGTCGTGCCTCTTTTTGGTGTGTAACATCATCATTAATTTTCCCAGTATTTGCAACTTTAACCTATGATGTTTGGTCATGTTATACCACAAGCACATGGCTTTGACTCTTCCCGTGAATTCTGGACTCTTGTACAAAGGATAGTGCATCGCGAAAGCTTGAGAGGATGGATACAAAGCTTCCGCGACCTCCAAACGGGCTAGAAGTCCTTCCACTTGTTTCAAAGCTTCCCCTTGCGCTCGAGCACACGCTCGACAATACATCGAGAGACAACCTAGGCAGACGCTTGGCTCGATGTTTGGACTCGAGCCGAGATCTGCAGTGCGTTCGGTATCGTTATCGTATACATTAGCAAAAAATGTTCCATTCCCCTTCGTACTGGCCACTGGATCGTACCTGTTAAAGCGTTATTGTTCGTTCTCGTTACTTTAATCGTTATCGTATGTGTCTTTGTATTTGTATTCTACCTATATTTTATTATCTCCGTAAGTAATACATCCACTGCCTCTCGTTGCTTGCATAAGTATTCATCTTGCGCCACTGGACTTCGGTCGGCGTGATGCGCCTGCAATTCCAGCCATATTAAGTCTTTCAACTCGTTCTGCCATCGCGTTTCTTCGTGGCTCATTTGCCGAAGGCAATTGCGCTCCGTACTGCCCTAGATAAATTACATTTTATCGAAGTATTATTTATCGTTTGCCATTTTTACTATTTCAATCGTTACATTTCCGCGTTTCCAAAGACGAATTTTAAACGTTTACCAATTTGATAAGAAACGAAAATGTGTTGTGAAATAATCGCCTTTCGTTCAGACTTTGTGTTTTCGGTGATTGTACGACGGTTTCATCTTCCGTTGGTGGCAAACTTGGTCCCACGAGTTTGACGTCTTCCTTTTTCTCTTCTACGTCGACCGGCTTCGAACGTAAACAACGAAATCTATTCCTTGTCTGGACCTATGTAATACACAATGCTTTAAAATTTTTTCCGGTATGTACATTTGAACTTAATATCAAAAGGAAAGAAGTTTGACGCTTTACCTTCATGTGATTCGGAGTCGAGGGCACAAAACAGTCGGTTTTTTCTGTATAGTTAAGCGCAGCTTCCACGTCGAGCTTCAAATCTCTCTCATTACCGCGTAATAATTTCAGACTTCTTTTACATTTACGATTTCCCTCTCTAATTACTTCCTCCTTTACCTCGTTGTCGCGATCCTTGTCAGCTTCATCGCACATGACATTAAAAATTATCGTATCTAAAGTATTACGCCTACGTATAGTCGAATTAGGCCGGTATTCCTTCTCGGAGGACCTGGTGTCCCTAGAAATAGAATGGCACTTGTATCGTCTTTTACACGATCATAAATTCTTAAGATAAATATTAAATGCACAACGAATAACATGGTAAGAAATAATATGGTTTCGTTGCGTCATGCAACGCTGTTAGTTTGAAAGACCGAGTAAGAAAGAATTTAAACTATGCGGCACGTTATTAAAAAACATCCATCGGTGTGAATACAAGAAACGCGTTACCTGATCGTACTTCGAGCGAACACTTAAATTAATTCTTAATTTTCTTTCTAGCGATCCTTACTAATAATAACGATATTCAAAGAACATTCGAGTTTACTTCCCGTTGCTTAAATTTATAACAAAAATCCAAGTTATGATTTAAACCAATAATTATTATAATTTAAGTCCAAATTCTACTCTCTTTCACATAATTTATCCAAATCTTCGTGCATCGCCGTAAGAACTAAACGTAAACAAGACTACCAAATTGATGTTTCCGTAAATCATTTAACGAGAGGTAAAATCTGGCATGATCGTGAACCAACGCGAGAAAATAAAATCAATACTTTAAAATCAATATGAAAATAAACGAATACGTTAAATCAAGGCGCTGCTTAACTAGCGTCCGTTATCCTAAACGACTCCATCTAATGATTCTAATTCAAGACGTACCCTCCCGTAAGTCTTTGCTTCATATGTTTTTTCTTACGATTGAGACGTGTTCTGGGTGGCGTCTGACCGTAAATATCGCACATCTCTTCGAACGATTCCTCATATTCGTTCGTCGGACTGTACAAGTCCTTTTTGCTGTAACAGCAGAAATCATTGAAACCGACAGTTTTTCTTTGTATCTGGAAAATTATCCGAACTAAAAGGAACATTAAGTGGGCTTTCATCGTAGGAAAAAAATGAGAAAGTAAAAGAGAAAGAGAAACGACACAACGTGCACGCAGAAAAGGGATTTTTTCTCGTGGAATTCTCGATGGAAAATGGAAAAGAACCGACGTATGGAAATCCATCGCTTTTCGTTCGAAGAACGAAGCGCGAGCGCGCCTCGACGTTAAGATGACGCAACAAGTAACGCGGTTCGAAAATTCGAAATTCCCGCGCTACGATCTTCCGACGGAAAGCAGTGCAATGCCCTCGTCGTTGTCGAGACTCGCAAAAAAGAAAGATGAGATAACATTGCGCAGAAAAAAAATGTCAAGCTCGAACGAAGTAATTCCGACTTTAGATGATCGTACTACGTTGTAACCACGCGATGCTACTATAAAACACGAAGGACATTGAACAAATTTTAATGACGTCTCACGATGATAAGATACTTGCTTAGGTCGAATTTAGAGTCCTCGCACTCGTTACGATCGCTATACGCGATTCTTTTTCCATCGTGACTACGATCCGGCTCGTTAGGACCGATAATATGACGATACATGATGGTGATGACGATGACGATGACAACGATGACAGCGATGATGACGATGATGACGATCGAGTAGGTCTCGACAGCGGCGAAAAATCGAAAAGCGCGTTAACGATCGCAAAGGCATGCTAATTAATCCATGTTCACTGAACATCACCGATCTGCAAACAATCGTTCGGCACGACGGCCAATCACCGAAATTCATTCGATTAGTCTAGCAGAATCAGATCGGAGCTTAAAAGCGGAGACGTAGGAATGCCGAAATAAAATTTAAAAAATCGTTAGAACAAATAAACTCGCGGCTAGGTCGGGTGGGTAATGTTTTGTAGGTTATATCCCACTGAAGGATAGGAACGTCGATTCCACCGTGATGATCGTCGATGATCCAGGGATTCGAGAGGCTCTCGTTGACGAAGGTGACAGCGCCTTTCGTTCGAGGGATCGCCCTCGATCAGACAATGGAAAGTCGACGAAAAACAGGGAGGAGAAAGAGGAGAAAGGGCCTTCGTGGCTTTAGGAGACCGACTCGAAGGGAAACCGCTAGGTCGGTTCTCTTCGAAAGGGATACGTTTTTCCAGGAAAGGCGATCCGGAAAGGCAAGGGCCGAAGTTGGCGAACGGGTCTAGCCCCTTCGAGGCCAGTGTAAACAAATGCAAGAACCGGCCTTCGATTTCGGTCCGTCTACGAGGCTTTGAACTTACGTAAGGCACGTGTCCGTGATAACGAGAAAACGTTTACCCACCTGTCGATATTGGCATCGTCATCGGAACAATCCGACGCGAATCGTTCGGTTTCATGCTTCTCTTCTGCGAAACCCAAAAACATTATTTTCCAATGGCCAGTGGCGTCGCAATCGACTCGAGACCGTCGAGGACTTCGTCGGGCACGCAGATGCGACGTGACATGCGCAGTTGTCATCGATTCGCGCGGACAGGTGCGAAATCGCACGACCAAGATGGGCAAAACGCCGGAAGGAAGATCGATTTCGATTAAAATAAGTCGCGATGCGTCGCCAAGATGGCGCTTGCGGTCGGACGCACGTGACGCGTCCCCTTCTCCCTTCGTCCTGCATTTCATGGCGTGGCGATTTATCGCGATTTTTTGTCCTTTTTCAAATTTTTCTCCGCTTTTCGGCCGAACGTAGTCGAAATTCGCGACTACTTTTTCGTCTCTCGAGGAGCTAGCGAGGATTGAACACTCTCCGAATTGTCTGTGACTCTTATTCGGCTTCGAGGAGCGATATACTGTTTTGCACAAATTGTTGGTACGGTGTTCGTCTATTTTATTATATATTGTTATTCATTTTTCTTCCGATGCTAAACTTTTTTTGGAACGTACGTGCGTGTTTGCATGCGACCATTTTTTTTCAAAGGTAAGAGATAAGAAAGATAACGAAAGGTGGAAGCTCTTTTGTACGCACGAGTGTGCGAGATTATTTAAATTCAAATCTTGGAATTTTAAACGCGCGTGTGTGAGATTATTTAAATTTAAATCTTGTAATTTTAAACGCGCGAGTGTGTAACATTAGTAAGGGTGAGTTACATAACGAAAAGCTTCCGGATATACAAGAGATTCGAATGAAATTCCTGAAATAAAAAAAACACACGTGCAAGTGAAGTTCGAGAAAAAACGCAGAACTTCGCGCGCAATGTCACACGCCTCGGGAGAAATTGGCTTTCGCTGACTTACAATTTCTACTTTATAGCTGTCACTGTAATTCTCGAATATCTAGAAATTAAACAATATGCCTGGTTAAACGTAACTTCGATAAAAAGGTCGAGCGATACCGCTGATAAGTCACTGCGATATTGTTTTATTTAACAGTTTCTAGTCTCCTCGAACGAGTACAAATAATGCAATTCAATTCAAAGGTCAGGTGGACTGTATTAGAGTACAATAAAGAAATATAAAGTAATTAATTTAGAGTTCAAAATTGCTCGATAGTAATTTAAAAAAGGAACCTACTTAAAAGATAAAAACGAGATGATCCAATTGCATCGTCAATCGATTTGATCGAAGCAAAACATAATAATAATTTTGCAAAACGAAGTTGCCCTTCTCTGTTCAAGCTGAAATTTGATAATGTCAAAAAAGATCTGATGTATGCTTGCAAGTGAAACAAACAGCATGCATACATACACGCACGTAATGAATACGATTAGTAAATGATAAGAGGACAGAACTTACGATTTTCATTTACATATTTACAGACAGACCGTGCGATGACCAACACTCATCATTTGTCTTGCATCGAGCCAACATCGAAAGCTGTAACACATTCGTCGTTGTTACCGTCGCGAGAGGATCAACGTCGTCCATGTATTCGTGTCGGTGTGTTCCAGAATGTATATCGATATAAATGAGTAGAGTACAGGTAAATCTGACAAAATTTTAATATACATACTCGTATTTTCCGATTAAGTACAGTTGCACTGTCGAAATAAAATTGACGCATGCTTAGAATCGCAAACTAAACGTTTACTCGTATTCGATAAGAATTATCAATAATCGATTACGATTATATTAAGTTATCGTTAATAGAAATATGAAGCCCAATAGAAATATGGCGCTGCACCAAATTTTGTTCGGTTGGTAGAGTATTAACACGTGCGTTCATAAAAAATAATTCGCCTGCTTATGCCTCCGAATCATTAAAATCATAACGTTAATATCATGCGACGTGTTTCATTGTTTTGTACGTATTATTATCATTATCATTATTATTATTACGAATATTAATGGGCGACTTTAAAATCCTTCGCTTTAGATTTCGTATTATTTTAATGATGATAATATTAATGATGATAATAACAAGATAATAATAATATAATAACATTATTATAATACACAAGTGTCTACCTTAAAAACACTCGCCGCTCTGTACCTAGCGCTAGAGAAAAAAAAAGTACGTAATTTTAAACGATAATTAGATATTTAAATAACTTAGAACTTAAATATTGCAGTATCCACTTCCATCTACTCCAATTTGATTAAACACAACGGTGCCATGCTATGTGCAGAAACGATAATCGATTAACTATCTGAAAAGGCTGATCGTCCACGGAACATCTACTTCGTGATGATACCGAGCAAACCCACTGTCGAGAGAACATTTAAACTGCCGATAAATTGAGGAAATTTTGGATGTCGTTTTCTGACTGACCCAACCATTTCGTAGGCACTGTTACACAGACCTGCGTTACACTTATGCAAGTAGTAGATTAAAGAAACAGGCAACAAATAATAATAAAGGTAAGATTACGTTTGTTAGTGGCTCGAACAAAGCTGAAATTATGCATTTCTTAAAGTACACTTCGATATTCTTTGTGAATTTACATTAAAACATATAGTGGGTCATTTTTTCTTAAATTTTGAAAAGTATTATATTGCAGTCTGTCGCAGGCGTACCAGTGAAACATACCGAATGCATATGAACCAAGAGAGAATCGTAATACGAAATCGCTGTTGCAAGATGAATGATTGTAATAAAATAACGATAATGATAACGAGGGTAATAGTAATGGTAGCAATAATAATAATTATAATAATATAATTATTTAGACTACTATTACTAATTACTAGACACACTTTATATGGACGATTTCAAAATATATATGCACCGAATAAAACATAAATGCAAGCACTTCTAATTACCCAAGTAATTAATACTAAAAATTATTTAAAAAAAAAATACATTACGATGGACGACACATTAACAAAGATAGAAAACACACATAAACACAGAAATGACAGATCGTGTAACATCAGGATATTCCAAAGGGTGTCCTATACCGTGTTTAATCATCGCTGCACTGTTACGACTATGTTGCGTTAAAATCTAATATCCGAAAATTCATAATGGATATTAGAGAGCTTGTTTGTTAATTGAATCGAAGGCACTATTATCCAGACTGAAGATCGGATAGACACTAGCGTTCCTTCGGTCATTATACCCCAAATTGAGGAAGGAGAAACTGGAGACATAAAAAAACGTGCCTATGAACGTGTAATATTTCGTCAACTAGACGGAAGAGCTTGGTGGCTTCTTCATTTTACTGTAATGCCGATTGGCGTCCACTGCTGGATCTGTTGTTTCCACTTAGGTCCTACGCGCTTCTCTGGAGACTTTATAAATCAATCACCGACGAACATAGAACAGGCAGTAACAGTAGGAACGGTATCACGCAAAATAGAGATATACGAGTAAATACAGAAAGAACACATGCATACAGATGATGAAACGCGTACCGGCCAATTAACCTTTAAACGCCTATTGTGCCGGAAACATCCCTTTAAATGTTTTCGCCAAGTGGCGAGCGTGCCCAAAACATCCTGGCTAACTTTTAACATTGTTTTTTTCAAATGCAATAATAATGACAGCAGATATTAAAAGTTTCACAGATGTCTGCCAATTCTTTTAAATGACTGGCATTTAAACCCGGCAACTCGGCAAAACACTGGGGTTTAAATCCGGCGGATAAAGGTTAACATAATCATATGCAAATACCGTGGTATTAGGTCTACTGGAAAGTTCCATCAAAAAAGATCATCTCGAGTTTTAATTTAACATCGTTGACATTGACTCTTTCGACCACCGCATTTCTACACATGTGCTCGACATATAAGCAAAGAGGTGATTAATAAGGATGGAAATATTACCCAGTAAATATTAATTAACGTATCGAGAATGAAATAGTTTCTTTAATTAAAAAACTAACAGAATCTTCCAGTAGACCTAATATTTAACGTTCGACTCGTACGCAACGATATCTTTGGAAAAATTGAAGGTTTTCACGATAACCTAAGTTCAAATCGTTAACGCACGGATCTGTTAAAAATATATAACCAAAAGCACCATTGTCAGAACACGCAAATACCAACTATGCAACGAACAATCTGAAACAATAAAACGCGTTACGAGTATTCGTTTCTAGAAACTATTCCAACACGACGATAAATGCAAGAGCACGTACTAACAATCGATATAGAGATTAAAGCAAAGTCCGGTCGTGTTCCTCCTTGCTCTGGATGAAGTGCGGCGCAGCCTAATCAAATTTCAAGTTAACAACGTGCCGATAGTAAACGATATTTATCAATTGTTCAAAGAGTATGCTAATTGTTATTAACTCGATTACTCGATCGATTGACTTAATTCGTGTTTTGAGGAAACAACCGGACAAAATCGGTCTTATGAGATCCTGAAACAGATTATCTATAGTAACCAACGGAACGAGGAATGATCGATCCATCCTCTTCATGGCTAACGAGTTGGGAGCTTTCGTCACGAATCATCAGCCGAGCTAACGAATCCAAGTTTCGGATGGGTGGTACAAAAACGGTATCCCCGACTGAGAAAAGAGGCCACCAAGCGCCGTGCAAACCTCATCGGTGTCCGCGACGCATTCGCTGAAGCGAGCAAGTTCATCGGCTACGCGACAAACACTGCAATATCACGCAAGATCCGAACATAGACGAACGATTCTTAGACAAATTATTCGCACAGAATAATTCGAACGATGCGTAAAATGGCATTAGCCCAAATAGCGTCGGACAGAGGCACGTAAATTATTACGTTATTAGACATTAGACAAAGACAGGACAGTTGCAAGCAAGTAGTCACGCTGATCGCTAGAGCGGAGAGGATAATTTACGTAATTTACATCGCATTATATTGCGATACCGAGTGACAGATATTGTACAGAAAAAAAAGAAAAAAAAATCATAAAAAGCACATACACACACACATACGCTCAGCTAAGGCACATGGATATGCACTAATATACACTAACGTGCAAAAAGCGATCATAGCGAAGGTAGCAGCAATAATCAAGGAAATATTACAGCAACGATAAAAGAACGTGCAATTTGATTCTGGCTTATAACGTGACAATCAAATCACTTGATACGAAAAATAACAAATAATAATAATAATAATGATGATAAAGATAATAACAAGACTACTAGATTGTAAATATTAATTTTAATATTATAACGCTACTAATTTATAAATTTTAATATTAAATATATTCAAAAAATATCTATTATTATTCTTCCTGTACTGTTATTACTTCCTTGTGTATTATAATAACTCACGGTGATGATAGAGCGAAATGTAAACTCTGACACAATGATCGATTATAACTATCTCATGATATTCTTCCGTACTTAGTCGATACAAATGTACGTGTATTGTTACAGCTCTTTGTTTGCATTCCATCAAAAAATTGGCAGCATTCAGAGATTATATATGTTAGGATTTCTTAATTAATTTTTTTTCTACGCGATTTTCTTATATAAAAAAAAAAGCTTTTTTTAAAAATTACATGGCGTACCAGACAACCATGTCATATGTATTTCTCAGTTAACTTTTCACTCACAAAACTCTTTCATATTATATATCACATTCTCGCACGCATTCTCTCTTCCTTTCATAAACATTGATATTTAGCCTTTTCATGGGAATCGCGCAATTACCTTATGTTGAAGGTATGCAATACAAAGAGTCGCGCGAACTCCCTACGTCTTTCTATTTTAGTATAGTACCTCG
>JAITYT010000205.1:278170-291207 GCA_025433975.1 Liostenogaster flavolineata | reverse complement strand
TCAATTATTTCACTCTTGCATCGATTCTGCGAAATGCAAATTTCAAAATAAAATTTCTCTGTTTTTTTTCAAGCTTGCACATAACTGCTTAGTTGAGCCAAATTAAATAGTATTTTTAGGACGCATTAAATTCCGTTTTATTTGTATGTCAAGGGGTTAATATTCTCTTTCACGATATAGAGAAAATGTTGGAAATGCACATTTTTCTATAATCAATTATTTAACGATATCGAAATATTACTTAGAATTAGTATTGGATCCTCACTTTGGTATAAGATATACTTAAAAGCGAAGAAGTTAACGATAAATAACGATTAAAAAGAAGCATCGATTGCATCGATTTACAAAATCTATAATTATAATATCGTACGATTACAGATTGGCGGTCAACCGAACCGCCGGAATTGGTTAATCGATTAAAACCAGGCGATATCGACATCATAGGTGCCTTAGGAGACTCCTTAACCGCTGGTGCAGGCGCTTTTGCAAGCAATGTGCTTCAAATAGTTATCGAGAATAGGGGCGCGACGACATTTGCAGGAGGTCAAGCAACTTGGAGAGAATATTTAACTCTTCCTAATATTTTTAAAGTAATGCGATGCTAGCATTTTTTTATCTATTGTATTGGGTTGTCCGGAAAGTTCGTGCCGATTTTGAAGAAAAATGGTTTCTTTTTTTTTTGAAGAAAAAAATTAATTATATAATATATATAATTATTTATTCTATATATATAATAAAATATATAATAAAAGATATAGTATAAATAATGAAATAATAAATAAATTTAAAAAAAACGAAAATCGGCACGAACTTTCCGGACAACCCAATATAAAGTTTTATGCATTTCGAATTTAGAAAGTAAAGCTAAAGATCTGCGACAAACGTTTACATTCTTTAATTACATTCTTTAATAATCGGACGGATACATACGTACAAGTATAAAAATATTTGTAATACGAAGTCTCACAAATTTTCAGGAGTTTAACAAAGATTTATATGGATACGCCCTGGGAGATTCTTTGACTTCTCACGAAATTTCGAAATTTAACGTTGCGGAGAGTGGTGCAATGTCTAAAGATTTGCCCTACATGGCGGAGATTCTAGTGAAAAGAATAAAGAACAGTCCGAAAGTAAATCTAAAAAAGCACTGGAAAGTATGTATTCGCAGAGATATTATTTTTACAATTCTCTTATAAATTATAAAAAGTATATTATTTCATAACGATAAACACGAAATGCGAAGAGTCTGATCAGAATCTCATTATTTGTTTCTATTGTGCATATCTCATGTTACTAAGTTGTTACTAAGGAATATTTAATAACTATATCGGGTCAATACGTCTTTTTATCTTCTTTTAAATATACAAAATCTCGATCCAAAGAACACATGAATGTTAAAATCGATATTAATTAAATATAGCATCAATATCAATAGTAACGATATTAATAATTATTGCTTGATATTATGCCATTATGTATATCTTGCAGTACATTTCTATAATGATTGGCTCGAACGACTTTTGTACCGAGATGTGCTGGATTCCTTCGCCGTGGTCGCTTCTAACTTATCACAAGGAAAACTTAGTCAAAACTTTAAGGATATTAAGGGATAATTTACCAAGGACATTTGTTTCGATTATACCATCGCCCAATTTGAAAGTCCTCGTAGATTCTGCAAAATTTGAATCAACCTTGAAGTGTGATCTAACCAGAAATTTCGAATGTTCGTGCTTGTTTGGATTAGTTTTCCGAAGTCAAAGGCCGATATATTACGAGATCATGAGCAAGTTAGTAGAGCAAAGTTATTAGTAACTAACGAATTAAATTCTCAGAAATATAAGAAATAACTTTTTTTTTATTGCAGTTTGACGATGCGCATTTACATGTGCGAACTTACGCGTAAACTGTATAATTATTAAGTATATTTCTGATGTAACTTATCTTTTCAGATGGCAAAAACTCGAAATGGAAATTGCCAAATATCCAGAATTTCATACAAAGGATTTTACGGTTGTTGCTCAACCTGTAACTTTAAATGTAACGTTACCGCTTACATCTGACGGATACCCTGATATGACCTATTTGTCTTCCGATTGCTTTCATTTCAGTCAAAAAACAAATGCAAGATGTGAGTATAAATTTCACTGAAAAGATACGTGAAAATTTTTAAATTATACTTACAGAATAATTTCAATATCAATAGAGGTTTTACTATACGTTGACTTGTCTTGGATGTTCGAATGATTATGAAAGATGTTCGATATCGAAATATCTTAAGATAAACGTATTCATCGCAGCAATAGTAAGTGTTATCTAACCGGTTTTAAAAAAACGGAAGATTTATAGCGTGTGAAAGTTAGTCGTTAGATTTAATTTGTAGTATTTGTCGTCCTTCGACTTGTAGAACTAAGCAATACTTTAATCTTACGTTACTTAGAAAATTACCTTTTCTTTTATTTCATTTCAGTTGCTAATGTTGTATGGAACAGTCTATTGATGCCAGAAAATGAGAAACCGTATGATTGGGAACCGACTTTCGAAAAATTTGTTTGTCCTACGCCCGAAAATCCGTATTTATCTACATATACTAATATATTAATGGAAAACACGATCAAATAACAGAAATAAGCCATAGAGACTTTAAATTCAACAAATACGTTTAATAGATAGAGATCAGATTTTACTAATTTTATTTTAGTATTAATCGTAATTCTCAGAATAGCAATAATAGAAAGTGCCATAATGTATGTAGGTAGTGTTCTTTCTGGTCTCGCTTACTCTCTAGTCGAGACAACGAATCACTTCCCACATTCAATAATAACGAAACATTTATTAGGACCTCGATAATAATAACAATTGTAATAATAATGATAATAATAATAAGAATGATAATGATAAGAAACACATATAGATTATGTGTACACCTTGGAAGTCGCGCTACGAATAACTCTTCCTTCTTCTTAGTTTTTCGTTCTTAACTTCGCTCCTCGAAGAGCGGAGCAGCGCCGTTGCCGCTATCGTATCGGCGTCTGTTTATGTCGAGGTTCCTTTCTTATAATTCTCTCGGTTATTATATTCGACTACCGTTGCCAAGCCGCTACGCGTATATTAATTTATAAAGGTAACTACGCTTTTGTCGTTACAGTTACGTCGCTTATGTTAATGCTTTTAAGAAGCGTTCCCAGTTTGATGTTAGATTTCCTATAATATGACCCACATAATGCCGTATTATTTAATATTAGCATCTCGAATAAAGTGTAATAAAAAATATTAATTGAAAATTGTTATCATAAATTCAATAAAAGATTTCTGCCAGTTTCAGTTACCTATTGAATTATAATAAAAATTCGATCGACGGAACACGTAAAGTGAATTTTACGTTCGTAAAATACTTCAATATTACCCCTACCGGCATTTAGAAAAATACGTTCAATATAATTTTAACTTATATTACTTTTAAAGATGCTAACGATACGTAAAGATTATATAATTCTTACGTATCATCGATCTTAAATATTTTATATACTGGACCAATGCATCGAGATTTTGATAACGTCGAGATATCCAAATTATCGGCTGACTTTTAAACCTTTTCATTTTCACGTTGTCACACAAAGGCTAAATGTCTTTGTGCATTGATTATGTAAACTCTGAATGAAAAACGTGAGAAAACTTCGGTCACTCTTACTCACGTACTTACATGCTGCCTCTTTGACTACCACATGTGAATGCAAACGAACATTCGAAATACGTGAATACGTTCGAAACGCGCGAAAGTGGGGATCATCGATGGGCAGGAACATCGCGGTCTTCATTCATGCTCGGTGCTATTTTCTAGCAGTACAGAGGAACCAACGAAGCAAGGATCACGACAGTCCTTGACGCGGGGTGTACAAAGTCCGACCGATCAATTTTTAAACGCGGAAAAATAACTGAAAAGTGCAAACGAATTATACGAGAAGAATAGTCGCGAAAAACTTAGTTTACATCGTGATCGAATAAATTGGTAATCGTGCGGAAGAAAAGGAAAGAGATAAAGTGAAATAGGAAGGAACGAAGAAGATAAAAAGGAGTATAAGAAGATGAAGGCGAAGATAAATTTCTAGTAGTTGCAGGGAGGAGGAAAAGTAGAAGACAACTAAGAAGGAGGAAAGGAGACTCGTAACGATTTTCTTGCTATTTTCTAGAGCCGAGGTATGTGACAAAAATCTCAAACAGGTCCAGGAACAATAATCGTTTCTCCCTTGTATTTAATTAATCGCTATGATATTTTTTAAGTTTTCATAACGAAATAGAGAAAGAGAGAGAGAGAGAGAGAGAGAGAAATAAAATCGATAAAACAACAAATAATTTTCTTGCAATTTCACGACGAGAAAACGACTACTTTTTCTCGCTTCTATCGATTAATCAAAACATAGATCTGACTCTTGTAGTATCTCGAGTAAGATAGAGCATGCATCAGTCTCTCTAATAATTCCTTTATTAATAAATAATAAATACTTAATAAATAAATAATTCATAAACGTCACGGAACAATCGAAGCGAATTATCATAACGGAAAGTACGTAACGCGCAATCAAGATTCTCATTGCGGGCAGTGCGTCCTTCCTTGTTATTTCGAAAGGTGACGGAGAGCAAAGAGACGAGAGACAAAGTCGTTTATCTGCATTTAAAAAAGAGAAAGAAGAAACGAAGTTTCATCGATTATGCGACATAGCTTGCATAAAGATTCTTATACGATTTCGAACTTATATTTGAACGTCATAAAATATTTTAATCGCTCCGTCATATCGTTCATCTACCCGCGAAACAACCTACCGATGATTAATGCTTTTCCAATTTTCATTAAGGTACTTGGTTTCATCGATGTACGCGTTTACGAAGAACAAAGCGCGTAGACGCAGCGCAAAAGGCTACATTTACGTGAAATTCGTCGTGCTGCGGGTAGTCGAGTCGTCTTGGAACTGAACAGTCACTCAAAGAGTTAGAAAATAATCGAAGTTGCCCGTCAAATCCCGCAGTTCTCTCGGACGATCCAGGAAGAGGAAATAAATATTGCAAAATCGAAGAGACGTCGAACATTCGAGAGGAATCGACGATAATCCGCATGAAATCCTCCGAAGCATGGACGAACGATCGTGGACTCGATTTTCCGCCAATTTTTCATAAATGGCCGTGATGTTCGCGTCGGCAGTTATGAGATCGAAAATATTAACGGCGTCGCTACTGGCAATGACGCTCCTTACACCAACTATTCGTGCTGCCACTTTCGTGGATATGGTTCGTGATATCTTTGCTTCTGGCAGGGTGAGAAAATCAGACTGACTTTACCGATTTTTTTTCTTTTCTCTTTTAACCATCCGCGGTGGAAATAAATTTACAGACGCGAATCGAATAAATGGGTCGCCAGAACCAGATCTTTATAAAAATCGTAAAAATATTCGTATCTTCCAAACTGATTAATTTTCGACCTAGGACTTCTAATAGTTTTTAACCCCTTCCCGTACTTTAACGAGTCTGGCCCAAATACGAATACCACGAGCCAGGTTCGCGAGCAGAAAATCGAGCGCGGAAAAATTTTTTTCTGATTATAAAATTGTCGATAGCAATGACCGATTTCGACCCTTCAACTTTTTTTTTACTTTGCGTTTGTTTACCGCGCGTTGATCCCTCAGCTCGGACCCGGATCTCGTTGAGCTAAATGGGAAGGGGTTAAATAGAATATCGTTGACATTCGTCAACTGGTCGAGTATCGATTCTGTAACAAAAATATCGCAACATCGTCCAATTTCCTTCGTTACTTTTGGATCCTTGATCGAGATTCTAAAATTCGTCATTGATGTGCATCGGTTTGGCCGATTTTTACGCCGAAACGAAGAGATGCTTGCTTCGCATCGGATCGACTGTCTTCCTAAGTGGTAGATTCGTACACCGCACACGTACGCCGTGGTCTAAGCTTATGATTCGTTTATCCGATTTCTTAAATAAGCCGACTTACGGAGACAAATTTCGAAAATTACGTATTCTGGCAAGTACTTCCTCCCGAGTTGGTAATAGCGCAACATTGAATCGAGGAATGAAGAAGGAACGTTGTCAGCGGTTTTAACGTCACGCACGTTGTGCAAAGCATGCGGTTGTCAAGACAGAGCCAGGAGACAGGAGGAATCGAGGAGTTCTTTTTTAACGATCTGTTTCGATAGCCCGTAAACCGACTCGATGATCGGCGTGTCGAGTCACCTACTACTTTTCCGGGGAGATCGCCAAGCAAATTTCAGCACGCGGAAGTAAAGATAAACGCGTACACGTCGAGAGAGTTAATTTTATTTTCCAGCTCGTCCGGAAAGTTCCTGCCGATTTTTAAGAAAAACTTTTTCTTTTTTCTTGAAGATTTATCTTTTTTAAAGAAAAAAATTAATTATTAAATATATATAATTATCTATTTTGTACATATATATATATATAATAAAGTATATATAATAATAAAAAGTATAATATAAATAAATTAAAAAGGAAAATCGGCGCGAACTTTCCCAATATTTTCCAACTCGTCCGACTTTTTCCACGGAAGATACTCGTCGCGAGATAAACAAATAATTACAGAAACTCGCGAACGGCTTGAAAACCTTGTTCGAAATCGTAAGCCGTGCGCGCTTTCCTTTCGAAAACGGAATGATTTACATAAACGTAGCGCAGTCACATCGGATTGCAAAATTGGTCCTTGAGAGACGCTTGATCTCGCCTTGCAATTTAGCCGAACAACGTCGTTTGGAAACGACTTTGTGTCAAATATCGTTTACGTACGAGATCGATGGGGCCGGTTTCGACATTCTTAACTTCGGAAAGTTTCGTTTTGTTAATCCATGGCGCGATGGACACTCGCCTCGCGCGTTTACTTCCGTCGAAGAGAAAAATAATACGGCAAGGCCTGTTTCTTTTGGATTTTTGTCACGCGTGACGCAATCATCGAAAGACGGACGTTTCGTAAAAAGCAATCAGCGTTTCGTTCGTTAAGCGATAATCTTTCAGGCATCGTGCGTCTCCTCATCTTTACGAGATACTCTCGCGATATAAAAGCTATCGTGATGAATTAACTTGCATTAGTAAAATGATTTTTATATCCACGTTCGAAATACGTAGAAATTTCTTGCAAATCACATTATATTCTATATATAGAGTTTACATTAACGTTCGATACAAAAGAGAAATTTTATCCACGTTCTGACGTTGAAAAAGAATAATAACCAAGAAATGATAAATAAAGAATAATAAAAAAATAAAGAAATAAAAAAAGAAATAATAAAAAGTAAAAACGAAACGCCAATCATTATCTTTCTTCGACAAATTTGTACCCCAAATTTATACGATTGAAAGTAGAGTAAAGATCGAATTATCGACTCTACGAATTACATTATATTCTATATATAGAGTTTACATTAACGTTCAATACAAAAGAGAAAATTCTATCCACGTTCTGTCGTTGAAAAAGAATAATAACCAAGAAATGATAAATAAAGAATAATAAATGATAATAAAGAAATAATAAAAAGTGAAAACGAAACGCCAAACTTTATCTTTCTTCGACAAATTTGTATCCCAAATTTATACGAATGAAAGTAGAGTAAAGATCGAGTTATCGACTGTACGAAGATTTAATCGATCGAACGTCGATACAATTCGTTTCTCTCCGCGAGTGTCTCGTGCTATCGATAGCCCAACCATTACGTGAAAACGAGAAACAGGAAGAAAGTCAAGAGCCTCTCTTTTCCCTACTGTCGTAACTGGAACGAGGCGACCCTGCCACGCGATGACACTTTGTAACACATATTCCTACCGAACAAATAGAAACACGCTTCGTCCTACCGACGCGAGAAGCGCGTCTCGCGCTTAATGATACGCGATGGAGTACTTCTCCACATTTTTTTTCCATTCGAAAAGACCAACGATTTCTCGAAGGTACAGGGTGACCAATGGGAATGTGTTGAAAGTTACGCCGTACAACCTCCAAACATTGCAGAGCTTAAAAAATGCAGTCGCAGCATACCTACATCTATGTCAGATAATGTATTTCAAAGTTTTTGTTAATTCCAATGGACAAAACTTTGAAAACGCATACTACTAATTCATATGCGCGAGCAAAAATTTTCTTTTTTTTATATTGCGTATTTCAATCGTTAAATTATTATATTTCTCTTTTATATATAAGGTAATAAAATTGACAAGCTTTTTCTATGAAATGACGTTTAATTCATTTTATTTGGCCTATTTGTTACGAAGTAATAATTATTTACTTTTAACACGTTCCCATTGGTTACCCTGTACATCGAGCGAGAAGCCTAAAATATTCATAATCGAACGAAGAATCTCACCACCACCGGCATTCTCATCCTCGTCGTCGACAGACGAACGTATCGGGCCTCTAAATTATTTATACACGACGGTATTTAAGTCGCGACGTGCTAGAATGTAAATTGAAGAAAGCAAAAGTAACGACGTGACGCGCGTTTCAACGAGCGCCAGAACACGTACGGCAACGAAAGTGGCGCGCAAACGCCGGCACGCGCGACAAAGATCCTCCTAACGGCTACGCGAAAGCGCGATTTCGATCATCGAGTTTGTTTTAAAGTTCGCCGTTGGAATACTTTCGAGGCTTGAAAATGCGCGTCTCCGCCGTTGCACCTTGCCTAAATCGTCTTCCAAGAATCGAACGTCGTCCAACTGAGTTACGACGAGTTCGTTTCTACGTTCGAAGCGCGCCGTCTACTCGCGAGAAAATTCGTTTCTCCAGGAAGTCGACCGCGAAGGGTCACGATGGAATCGAGATCGGTTTCGTAAAGGAACGACGTAAGATTCGGATCGAGATTCGCATTTATTCGTTGCCTAATAATTCGTCTTCGTCGCGAACAATTAAGTTTCCATTCGTCGAGTCGTTACGGCATCGAATGGTTGTTCCTCGGCAAAGCCACGGAAATTACTCGGTTCGTTCGGTCGCGGAGCCTCGCAATTTCGATGTAAAGTCATCAACTACGATTTCGGTGATCACGATAAAATCCGTAAGTTCGGTCTTTTCCGTCTTATACGCTTGTACAGGGTGACCAATGGGAATGTGTTGAAAGTTACTAAACATCGACGAGCTGATAAATAGTATTAGAAAATGCAGTCGCAGCATTCTGTGTTAATTCCAATGGACAACACTTTCAAAACATATACCATTAATTCATATGCGCGAGCGAAAATTTTCTTTTCTTTTATATTGTGTATTTCAATTGTTAAATTATTATATTTCTCTTTCATATATATAGTAGTAAAATTGACAAGCTTTCTCTACAAAATGACGTTTAATTCATTTTATTTGGTCTATTTGTTACGAAGTAATAATTATTTACTTTTAACACATTCCCACTGGTCACCTGTATAAATCCGACATTTCGTATGCACCACCTAAGGGTGACCAGTGGGAATGTGTTAAAAGTAAATAACTATTACTTCGTAACAATGTGCTATAATTATTGTAAAGAAATAGTTAAATATTTTAATTTATTATATACAAGTATATATTAATTTAAATTAAATCCTAAAATAAGGACATTGGCGGGTAATGGGTTAATACAAATCGTCGATTCTACGTAACAAAAAGCACAAATTTTTTTGTTATATGCGTTTCCTTGTTATAAAATGATGAAGATGTATCTTCAAAGCTTCGACAATTTGTAACGTATATTATCTATATCTTATCGGATTATTTTCTAAAAATATTTAAACGATTGTTTTTTCAGGAAGATGTGGATAAGAATGGCTTAGTGTATCCTATGATTTACGATGGAGTGAGAAGACAGCCATCGATTCCTTACATGACTCCGTTTCCGTGCAACGTACATCATGGCAGGTACATAGAGAATAAAAAGAACATGTAATAACTTATATTCTTAAATAAAGTCGCGAACGATTAATATTCAAGGCCGTTAAGTATGAAACATCTTTAATATTTACTTTGACGGTTCTTTGTTTTTTTTTATGATTGCGAAGGTACACAATTGATCATTCAGACGCGCGTTTCGGTTTGTGATTATTTGCCGAATTGCTTTTCGAAGTTTAAAATTTGTAAACCAAGGTTAAGTAAAAAATTCGCGTTATTTTCGAATACGAGTTCCATCGTGAAATCAATACAGCGCAGACAACTCGAAGTGTCAACGAAGTGTTTGGCAAGCACGAGGCTAATGAAATCCTCTGTCGCATTCTACATTCCCCAGACTTTGCATCGACTGACTACTATTTCTTCCAGAGATTAGATACTTCTTGCAAAAAAAAATATTGAATTTCTAACAAGCAATGGAAAATATCATTCGTGATTTTATTACAACTCTTTCTCAAGGCTTCTTCGCTGCCGGCATTAACCCTTTTAATACCAAACGTAAAAATAGTGCCGAGATATATGAGATGCATAGCCTACCGAGACACAGTGAAAACGCAGCTTTCGTTTAAAGAACTTTCATAAGAGGTAACGACGAATACAGTAAAAACGATAAATAATAGGGAAGACGATATCAATGTGTAAATTGTGACATCGACTAATGCATCGTGCAGTATTAATATTTATCGATATATATATAATATATTAATACATATAATTATATATTAATAATATATGTAAGACACGTGGTTAATATAATATATAATATATAATATATTATTATTAATTAGTAATATATTAATAATATAGTATTGATATATATATATAATATATTAATATAAATTATATATAATTATAAATTATTATATAATTCGTATGCACTCACCCAATGTAGTGAAGAGGCGACGTCCAGCCGGTAGGTCTTCTGGTCTTTGGGTCCAGCGCCTCGAGACTGCACTGCACTGCACTGCACTTGACTTCACTTCACTACGCGACGCGATACGACACGACACAAAACACGAGTATAATTTCACTGATGTTAACGCGACGACGATCGATTACAAACTAAACCTGCGTAGGATCAATGTAAGGCAACTAGGTCGACGAAAATAACAAAAAAAAAGGAGTTTTGTAGTTCGACGAATTGTTATTGTTGTCATTTTGATAGTATCTAAGCCAATCGAAATTCTGTTTACGTCGTTCGTCAATAGATTTAAGGTACTCTCATAAAAACTCATCTAGTTTCATTATATTTTTCTTATCAAAAATATAATTTCGCTTATCTAAAAAAAAAATGGCATCTGGCAATCGAATTTTAATGATTAACGTGTTTACTTCAGAATGACATAAAAGAATATTTATTGTTTCCGGTAACATAAGTAGCTATTTTAACGAAGTCTGCGCTTTTATTGCGTCAATGTAATCGCATCTCGAACGAGATGTATTTTTAATCACGATAAATCTTCGTCTGGCACTGAAAGAGCTAACTAATTGTCCTTAAGATAGCAAAAGTATATTTTATATACTTTTCAGTATACTGTATTTAATTATATATTTAATATAATTATAATTATATTAAATTATAATATATAATAATATAATTATACTATATTTAAGATAGATTCTTGCTCGAGATATAATAAAGCAAATTTTCAGTTCGAAATCGGACATCTCATACTTAATGATCTAATACGTTTCCCTTGAAGACTCGCGGTACAAAGAAACGTAAGATCCGATGTTCAACGATTGATCGTACCTTTTCAGGTCACCCATTCAACCAACTAGCGTTCATCGACTAAGGCCGGGTGACATAGATGTGATCGGTGGTCTTGGAGACTCCTTGGTAGCAGGCAGTGGCGCTTTGGAAGAATTTGCCATTGGAACTTTCATCGAATCGCGAGGCGTAAGCTGGTGCATCGGTGGCCAAGCCGATTGGAGGAAATTTTTGACTCTTCCGAATTTATTCAAGGTCTCGAATAGTGCGACGTTTCTTTTTACGATAGTTGCGAAAAATCTGTCGCATTAATTCATTAGGCAGCTACATTCTTTTCGAGTAATTTCTAAGAGTCCAGGACAAATTAAAAACTTGCGTCAATTTCTTGACAGGTATTCAATCCGTATCTAATCGGTTATTCGACGGGTGCCGGTGAATTTATTTCGACACGTGCGAACTTAAACATCGCCTTTCCTGTCGCAGCAACGGAAGATGCGATGCAACAGGCGCGAATTCTCGTCCAACGAATAAAGAACAATCCACGAATAAATTTCAGGAAACAATGGAAGGTATTATATAAACTTACGACAAATTGAAATAACCTAGTTTCGATATACTTTTTGTATCAATCTTTGATGAGAATCGAATTGTTAAATCATCGTCGAACAAGAGCTGATAGCACGAAGAAAATAGGTCATTGATAAAGATCGGGAAATTAATAATTTTAAGACGTTAGGTCTTAAAGTTAGATATCGTATTTTTAACCAGAATCTTAAAAGGATTAAATATAATAGAAAAAAAATTTCTTCCAAGTTTTTTTTAAGGGCGAATCGATTTATTTTACAGCTCGTAACTATCTTTTTTGGAGCGAACGACATTTGTTCAGCGCAATGTTACAATCCACAACTGTTTTCACCGATGCGTTACGCGCTTCATTTACGAAGGGCCTTGGATTACCTAAAAGCAACTCTACCTCGTACACTGGTCAATCTGGTTCCAGCCATAGGTGATGTCGAAAACAAACGAGTAGTATATCCATCGGTGAATATAATATGAAGCTTACAAAACAATGTCTCTTTTCTATGATCTTAAACCGCGTTACCTAAGTACGATACGATACGACACAAATCAATTCTTCTTTAATGTTAACCAAATACCAAAACCAATTTGAACCAAAAACAATTTTATCTGTCACTCGCAATGTAATTATTAAAACTTGTCTATTTTATGCTTTGCCTTTTCTGCCTTTTTATTACCGACAGATGTCACCGTGTCTATCAGAGTCGCTCGAAGTGCTATGTGTAATTTTTTGCATCCATTGTACTGTGCTTGTATGCATCAAGGAAAGCAACCAGATATCGAATCATCGAAAATGTCGCGTTTGTATCAGCAAGCCGCCGAAACGTTGGTGTCTTC
>JAITYT010000205.1:234274-247084 GCA_025433975.1 Liostenogaster flavolineata | reverse complement strand
AAAAAAAAAACCCCAGAGGTTCAAATCAAATTGACATCATAATTGATTCAGGGTGATAATCACCAATGAAGTTTCTTCATTTGCCCTTGCGATTATTTTACTGAAATTGAAACAAGCGAGGAAGTGAGCATCGTCTCTCAAAGATAGTAAAATGCAGGAATCTTACGTTTATCGTGAGCTCTGTGAATCCGTTAAACCTAGGCCAAGGTAAACGAAAGTCAATAGTGGTATTGGCTGAAATTTTTGTTTGTCAAGGCTATTGCGAGAAGTTCCCGGAGCGATGTTCACGCGTCGCTCTGGAGGTGGCTCCAATGGAGTTACACCAGTCATTCCAACCATCCTGGGGTACTGAGCTGCTCCGACTGTCTCCTTCGTGCTTGAAGTTAAAGGACGAAGAATGTCGGCGAAAGTCATTCGATGATTTCCTCCTCCTTACTGGGAAAATGGAAAAAGATTTTGCCGATTAGTTCGATCAATATCATGTAAAAAGTAAACGCGAAGTGCTTCTTAGCAAGATTCATCGTTTACATTTACAGAATGTAACAGCATTGCGGAAACGTATAAAAAGAAAGAAAAAAAAGGAAGACCAAAATAGATCAATCTTTCCTAAATAATCGTGGAGTCATTACGCAGAATTATTATACTATCCATCAGAAACGAAAGGTAGCGACTGACTACGAATAAATGTCGAAGGACGTTCCAGGCACGTACATATATATACGTATCTGTTCTGCAATGGTTCGACATCACTTGACAAGTATACGGTATGTTAAACGAATGCAGGACAAATGAAAGGAATCATTAGAAAGGAAGGAACGAAGAGAAAAAAGATATTCTAACACGTCATGAAAATTCCATCGAGTAGAAAGAAACATAAAAGCGTGATGAAACAAAAACAAACAACGACGCATTACTTAATTAACAAACTTACCACGTTCTACATCGAATACCGACTGTCCCGACAGTCGTATTCAAAACCAGTTCATGCAGTTGAAACAAACAAGATTTCGCTTTTTCGTTTTTTTTTGTTCAAATCGATCTCGATACTCGGATGACCTGCGTACGTTCGGCTTCGAATTGCTCCGTCTGAAAATAATTAAAATAAATACACTTTGCGTTAGAATTTACCGTAATGACTCTTATACGTTGTACGAAGACAATCTCTGTCAAAAGCTAAATTAAATCCGGACCAAATTAAAAGAAAGCTTTCAAATCTTTGACTATTCCGTTCGACGTAGAAAGTCATCGACGTTCAATGATAGCGCGAGTCCCCTCGAGACCTGACGATTTCACGCGTTCGCCTTTCGAATTCGAAAGCGCGATTCTTCTTTTTCCTCCGCTTCCGTTTCTGCTCCTTGCCATTCTTTGCAATTGGACAATAACGACGTCGTATCGCGCCGCGTAATTGTATCGAACGAAGAGCGACATCGACGTTGATAAAGGCGTCGACGCGACTCGTTTGCCAAAGGAGGCACGATTGCACGCGGTTGAGCTCGCAAGATCGGTTCACGAATTTTTTCGATCCGAGCGAGGAAAAGCCGCACTGTAATATCGCGTCGGTAATAAAGTTTTTTTATTTTGAACCATTTCGTTTTTTTAGTTTTAACCAAAACTCAACTTTTACTTTCTCCTCGGCCGAATAATTGTAAGAAAGAAAGAACAACGACGAACTTTGCTCTTGGACAGTTTGAAATTAGTCTTTGTCTCTTCGGAGCGAGTTTGGGAAGCTAAAAAATGATATAAAAAAAGTTTTATAATTTTTTAATTTTTCAGATCCCGGATGATTACTTGTAAAATGTCAAATTTAAGAAACGTCCATCGCGAACGACTCTTTGCAGGTTGCGAGTTGGGATTCGCAGGTACGTCACACTCGAATGTAGATGGTATAAAAAACATGATCATTTGTATCCTTCGCGGAAGGAAAAGAGAATGAGCCGAAGAGGAACGTGTTTTCTCGAAGATCGATTTTTGTTTGACGATTTTAACGACGATCGAGTTCATCGCCGTAGTATCGACTGTTTTCTAACGACGAATGACCGTCGATAATTAGCTCGGATCCAAAGAGGAACTCTAGGAGAAATTCCGCGGCCATGACTTTGACCGTTCGATACCTACGTAATTTCGATATATTCGCAGTCGCAGTGTCATATGCTAATGACACCTCATGAATTTTTTATTATTCATTTATGTGAGAGTTGTCGAGAAATTTGTTCGATTGAAGGCGATAAAAAATACCGATAAGAAATCTGATTTGATACCTCATCTAATTTTTGTTATGCAAATGAATGAAATACTTTCGATCTTTAAGAAGATAATCGAGGAGGTTTGCTCAATCGCAAAAAAACAACGAAAAGATGGAAATTCTACGTTTGCGTCATGTGAGCGATAAAAAGAACTTGACAGAATTTAAATGAACTTTGAGAAAAAAAGCTTCGGAATTCGTAGCTTCTCGATTGTCTATTCGTTTTATCCGCCCCTCGATGCGCCTGCTTATAAATCATACAGATCAAATTTCACGAAACTCAGTGAAAAACTTCGAAGTGCGAACTCTTTCGTTAACTTGCTTCTTTTTTTTTCTTCCTTCCTTTCCGATTGACGTAAAAGCGGACGCATCGTCGGTTATTCTTGGCAAGACCGTAACGCGTGACAATGGAAAAGAAATAATCGTGAAATCTTTTTCCTTTAAAATATTCGAAACAATGCTCGATAATACAGGTAGAAATAGATATTTGGATGACAACGGCAACGAAGTCGCTTAACGATACTTTCGTAAATGATAATTAAGGTCGTACGACTGCCACGACACAGAAAAAAAGAAGCGACGATGATAAAATGGCTCGTGAGCATCCTAAACGTAAGGTTGATAAGGCTTATTAATTCTCTTACGTCGATGCGGAGTCTTATCAGAGATCTGTACGCGAGTGTGCCAAAATCTTCCTAATAAATATATAAAACGGTACCCAAAAAGAAGCCTCATTTATAAATGGCTTTCTTCGATTAAATATTTTTTGTCGGTATTGTAATCTCTTCCGTGCGTTTTCATGTAACTAAAATGTATTAAAATCGTATTAGAAAGATTAAAAAATGACGAAGAATTGAAATTTTTAATTTATTACCATTTTTGCGCCTTCTCCAAGGTCTTTCTCTCTCCGAACACGGATCTAAAATCAAAAACCCGATCGATTAGTGCGTTTGTTTCCGAGTAGCACGTAATTTTCTCAATCAGAAAAATGAGTAGGATTATTTAAGATAATAAAACACGATAATGAAATTTTACACCAATATTATTATTACTAAAATCGATTATCGCCATACTTTTGACAATCGTCAACCATAATCGTTAGTCATACCGAATAACTTTCCGATCGAAACACGAAACGACGTTATCCAGCTGCGATCAATGATGTAGAATCTTAGAACAGGAAACGACAAATCGTCGCTAACATATTTGCGTGATCAATTAACGTACGAATTTAAGGAAACGTTTTCACGACTCATTGGTACTCGTTTGATCGGTGTACATCTAATTTCTCCATTATTTCTATCTCGCTCTAAAAAAAAAAGAATATAACTCTCGGTAACAACCACGCATATGACGGAAGCTAATACTACGTCTTCGCTAAATATAGCATCATTAAGGACTCAATCCTATGACAATTGCACGCAAACAGTATTTATTTCCTTTGTAATCGATGTCTTACGGCTGCCAGTTTTATAGATTATTTCGTAAACGCAGCAATCTTCTTCTCAACGAGAGAAGATACAACTAATTTAAGGAGACCAAAAGAATGCATCGTGCTATTGTTAAATGCCGCTATTATTAGCAACCGCTGCACAATTAACGTTTTTATCACCCCTACGAGTATCGTCTATCGTTCGGACTCAAATATGTATCTTCTAAAAAGAGACACAAGTTGAACGACCTGCTACCCTACGACGGACTCCGACGGCTCGCTGCTCTAAACGATTTATGCCGATTCATTACAAATTCAAGTATATATTCTTTCTATCCTCGAGATAGATACGCGTGGCAAGTGCTAACTTTATACTTACTTCGTTCGACGCCCTCTCGACAAAAGAAATTAACTCTTTAAAGTCGAGAAAGATCATCGTCCTCTTTTAATTAATTATATAATATAATATATATTATTATTATATATATAATATAAAAATAATATAATTTAAATTAATTATATAATATATATAATTATTTATTTTATATATATAATAAAAGATATAATATAAATAATAAAATAATAAATATATTTTTTAAAAAAACGAAAATCGGCACGAACTTTCCGAACAACCCAATACATTTTAAGATTCGCACTTGGTCGTAACGTCTCGACGTATCGTATTTCAAGTGACTCTTAATTCGGTACGAGTATATAAGTCATTCCATATGCGAAGTACCTGCACACAACCAAAGGATCAATTACAGCCTATCGTTTACAGACGTAATCGAACGATAAAGTTTTTAACTCACGTGAGACTCTGTACTTCGACGACGACATTCTTCAGCGTGCGCGTACCTTTGCATGCTTTTACAATTTCATCGATCATCGATGATCGCGAAAAAAGGGCGTGCTCGAACTTGTACACCTTAATTGGTTAATTCGCTTTACGAAGTCGCTTGTAACATCTGTAACCTCTCACGATCGTCGATTTAATCGATCGTTTACCAGTATTACTTCTTTCGTTTATTAAATTCGAGTTGTACCTGACGACGTGTGCTTCGTAAAAACTAAAACGTGTTAAAGATAAAGTACGTTGTATCGCTTTTTACCTTAGGCCTTCCAGCGTTCGAAGAACACGAGTAACGAAGAATTCAAAATGACTACTCGAGTTTTCGCAAAAAATATAATTAGTGTTTGGTAGCCGATTTTGATCGATCATAATTAACTAGTTACCTAAGAATTCTTTCGAAATTAAATAAGCACACTTTAATACGTATGAACGTTTTGAAATGAAGTGTTCGATCGTACAAATTTCAAATACTGCCTAGAAAATTTATCACGAATACTACTAGAGTTTTTAAAGCGCGAGATTTAAACGCCCGGTAATCGTAGCGCCATCCTGCGTATTTTTAGGTAAATTGGACGGACGGCGAACAGTGGTCTCTCGGTCGGTAAAAAAGTTTTCTTCGGGGTAAACAAGATCATAATGAGAATTTGTCAAAGCCTAGTTCCGCGTCCTGGTGTTCGTGCCGATTTAGGCTTCTTATTTTGTTGCAATGCCATGTGATTATAAAATAATTTGCTACGATCTTTTATTAACAAATTCTTATTATTCTGTAATACTTAAATGAATGGCCGGTACGATGATTTAACACTGTGAATGCATAAAAAACGCTGCGAATCGTATTTCGTCAAATCTCACTGTAAGTTTTTTTTCAATTAAGAAAAAGAATCCATATGGAAGAAAATCAGCGATTGTTAAGTCACGAAATAAAACACACGTTAATACACACACAAAGTAAACGATTATTAACGCAATTTGATTTGAAAGCTCATTACCCTTATTTTTAAGTCACGGTTCTTCTTTGATTAACAGTCAAGTGTCTTCGTTCATTCGTTTGGTTTGCGATTATTCGATTTAACGCGAGAAGGTACATTCCCAAACTGGCCCTAATGTCGCGTAAACGTAGGCTATAAATAATGCGTGCAATGCCTAACAATGTGGATATTCTTGGAGTCAATTTGATCTACCATTTGCACGGTGCACATCGCAAGATTCAGCAGAATCAATTGATCGTTAAAAATGAAAAGGAGTGAGGAAATCAAAGGAACAGTTTTACCTAATTTTAACGGATCGTAAATCAATACAGATATTACCTCTAATACTATTGTACGTTGTTACACGTGGAATAATCAAATACCAAATAGAGATTGTTATGTAATAATTTATGTACTGAACAACGGTCGTCGTGTAAAGTAAGGCGCATTGGACATTTGTACAACGACTTAACGAGAATCAATACCTTAAAGCTTTAATGTTGAACGATACGTTTACAAAGTCACACATATGGGTATACCAAAGATGTTGAAGCGTATTTTGTATACAAATTTTGCAATATGCGGATCGAAAGCCGTTGGAATATTAGCTCCGCTAACGATACCGCCGTTACATATCGCTTTCTTGTATTACTTTTGGCAAGAGTACTCACGAGACGTCGACAAACAATATTGCTCTTGTTCGTGCTGGGATACAGTATTCAAAGGTAAGAGCTAATTAAAACGTGTAATTTATCCGTACAATGATACTCTTTTATTGCAGGCTCGTACGAATCAGGAATAGCTTCTTATAAGCACATGTACTTTAACGCTACGTCGAATAGTTTAAAGATATGGATCACCATAGTTATCGGTGTGATTATCTTTTACGAGACAGTTAAGTACTTAACATGGCTGGCATTTCAAAAGCGCCTCAGACTTTGTATGATGATTCTTTTCGCAACTGCTGTTTTTTCGCACTATTACTCATGGTGGGTTTATATCAATTATTGGAACGACGACTTCTACTCTCAGTGGTATCACCAGCTATTCTTTTCTGTCACTGAGTTGATCTCAACTATTTTTGTTATACACCTGGCAGACAATAAAAACCCGATAACGCATAGAAAAGCATTTGGAATAGCTGCGATAGCAATTTTGCATATCGTAGCCGGTGGTTGGGATCAGTTCGTTACAAATGTTGTAAGAGGCGAAGGGTATGCTCACCAGGTAAGATTATTTTATGTTAAGCGACGAATGGAAAGAAATGTGCCTTAATTATGTGCACGCACGTTCACATACACGCACACGTATAAATCGACAAGTAATGTAAAATTAAAAGAGATTATTATATCGTATTAGGTTGTGCGTGATTTGGGATTTATGATACCAGATATTCTCCATGTTGCTGTTCCATTATGGTCAATGCAATGGAAAAATGCTTATAATCTTCCGGGGTCTGTCACAAGAGATCCTAGTATTAGACGAGATCTAGCTTACATGTTGGGCATGATATTGATAGGATTATGCATATGTGCTACATTGTAACGTGGTACATTCGGTTGCCTAAGTATATGTACTTTTTACTTGTAAGACTGCATTGATTTATTAGATTATTTTAATTTTCTGAAAATGAATAGAATTTTGAAATTTAGATTTCATAGAAGGGAATAAGAGTAACTCCAGTTATGCAAAATATTAATGCTCGTAATATAACATATCATTTGATATTGATATAGCGTACTAAAAATAATTAAAAAGTATTTCCAATAAATTACATATTATTGCATAATAACTTCATTTTCAAATGTAGCGATAGTTACCACTTTTATTTTGATAAGAAAATGTGATTGTTTGACGTATAATTTTTACTATATTTTTTTCTCTCTTTTGCATATATTTAAAATAACTGTTATAGATAGATTGGACAATAATTACGTTTGGCGTTTTTAAAAGTATAGCTGAACATATTTATTTATTTGTTGCGTTCCTAGATAAAGACTTAGGTGCTTATTTTTTGATAGTACAAATTATTAAATTAGATTTAGTGTATCGAGTAATATGTTAATATTAAGAAAAATGTTTCGTGTGTACTTATTGAAAGAATATAAACTACAATGTATTGTATTCTTTCATTTTATTTATAGGATAAAGAAATTAATTTAAATTATTGCGAACAACTTAAACAATTATTTACATGTATATTATATTATACAGTATGATAATATCAAGAAAAAACAAAATCCAAAAGACTGCTTAATAACGACGTTCTTAGTTCCATAAATCTCTGTTTCATATATAAAATATTTAAGTCCATATTATATTTAGTAATAAATTAAACTTATATTCATTGAACTGCAATGGATAAAAATATAATTGAAGGCTACTATTTATGATTGAATAATGCATATTAAATATTATTAATTTATTTATTATTAAGAAACAGATTCTGATTGAATTTTCTCTTGATATATCTCTTATTATATACTAAGTTGTTACCTGAATGCATTTTATTGTTTTGTTTTATAGAAGTGCGTATTTTGTGAATAATATAAATTTATGAATTTAGTTAGTTTATCTTTGTAGAATTCATATATACTATAGCATATAGCTATAGCATGGTTAAAAACGTTGATATCAAAGTTTTTAAAATTAGGATGTATTAGCATTACAGTAGACGTAAATAATAGTGTTACGCAAATATTGGGAGTTACATTCCTATTTACATTCTTCAAAGCGCAGC
This sequence comes from Liostenogaster flavolineata, assembly GCA_025433975.1. Classification (NCBI taxonomy): domain Eukaryota; kingdom Metazoa; phylum Arthropoda; class Insecta; order Hymenoptera; family Vespidae; genus Liostenogaster; species Liostenogaster flavolineata. The sequence continues at coordinate 238,849 of JAITYT010000205.1, read as the reverse complement.
ATTGCCCTGACTTTCCACTTTCTTCGCCTATTTTCACATTTTAATCAGAATTTGCGCCACTATTGTTTTGATATTGCTTACTTTTTATATTTAATATATGCGATACAAGAAAAATAATCATAAATTTTATTCTAATAAATATTATATATCAATTCTAAGCGCGTACAAGCATTAAAAATAAAATCAAGAACAACATGCATTATACTTTTTAAGAACGAATAGTTCATAAGCGTTTCCGCGGAAAAGGGGAGTGGAAGGCATGAGTTCAAACTGTACACTTGCGCTATTAAAAATAATTTTTAATTAAATAAGTTACCATTGGCGATTATTATAAGTAACTTTAAGAATAATACCAACAAATAACATATCACGTAGAATATGTAATTATATATTCAACATAAGAAAGTATTGAATTGGTAATAATTATAAAAATTTGATATATTACGCAATTGGTGCAAATAGTTTTCTTAAAAATTGACTTTACTAAAGGCTACAATAAAATCGAAATACATATTATACACATTGATTGTATTATTAATTAGTGTTATCCGACGTATTGAATGTCAGAGCGATTGTAGCGATATAAGTCTGTCCCATACGTGCCAAAAGTAGCAATTAAAAAATATGCTACAGTAATATATGAATCATAAGAAAAATGATCACTATGGAAGATTATTAAAATATATCTAATGCAATTCATAAGACTGTAGCATATCGCATGATGAATTATATCTTCTATTTATAATTTCAAGTTGATGTAGATACAGTATAATATATACAGATATATCGACGATATTCTTTTGAACGACGCGTGTAAATAATGGGACACTCGATGTATCAGATATATCTGTTAATATATAATTTCTAATTTCGTTGGCCTAATGATCGTAAAATTTCTAATAAAGATAGCTTTTAAAATTATCAGAAAATGCCTACACATAGAATATCAATATTAGTATTGATAAAAAATAAAACGGTATATATTTCAATACCAAATAGCTTCATTTGCCATTGAATAGTATAGTAACGCAATATATCGAATAATAATGTAAGCTAAAAAAAATAACAATTATATCAGCAATGATTTGCATTAAAAATAATCATACGAGTTACTATTTCGTTCAAAAAATTATAACTGTGTTCGCGAATGTAGATGTTATTATCTCAATTTTACTATTATTATTACGGCTGTTTCTACGTTTACGTGCATAGTTATTGAAAGAAAGAATCAGAATTTTTGTATAACGGAAACAAAGTAATTTGTTCTTCTAATTTATTTATATCGTATTATTTAAATTAATTCGATAAGTAGGTCGAACATTAAAGTTTTCTAGAATACTTATGGATGTATCATTGTTAAGCAAGATTTAGTATCTTTAATTTATCGGTTAAAAAACTCCGTCGTAATTGCAAATTGAATTGTAATGCAAAATTTATAAAACATATCCGAATAAAAGATCAAACTCAATTTAAACATATAATATCCTATATTCAATGATAAAAACGTTACTTGATATTCATATTAAAACGCTTATTATTTGTATGGTTATATTGTGTCAATAAACGTATAATAAAATTCAACTATTGCTCTTGTCGATACCTCGTATCCTATAATAATTAATAATCGTAAGACAAATCGTGTAGCACTTATTATTTTTTATTTCTAGTTCTGCATAAATTAAAATGTACATCTATTCTTTAAAATACCTATTGTGTGCTTAAAATTTCTTTCAAAACCCATTAATAGGTTGAATACATTATGCATTGCATAGTACTATACATCGCTTTCAATTTTCGAATTTATTTATTTTCCAACAAAAAATAATTATAGTTTATCACTCCGGTATTTATCTTCTTCGGGAACATCGAGTGTTTATGCAGATTTCAATGGCACATTGTCCCCAGTCGTCTCACCCTAAGTAACCCTGAGTTCGACCCTGCACAACCTTGACCTAGGTTTCGAGGGTAATCTGCAAGGCCATATCTACCCTATTCCGAGTTAAAATCACGGGGACAGTGCCTGGGAGTTTGTCGGGGCTATGTATAGTCACGTTTGAAGTAGGACGGTACAAATTCTAATTTACCGTGTGCATTCACAATCCCTTCCTGTGTCTCGTCTCTAAAACGAGTCGTGAAACTATTTCATATCAACAAACATAAGTCATTTTTCTTTCTCCCGCCTTTTCTATCTTTCTTTTTTTTTATTATCTCCAGCCTCAATTCTCTCTTCCTTGTCTCTCTTTCTCTTTATCGATTTCTTCTAAAATATCTAAACCTACCACAAGACGACAGACTAAATCATTCCGTCAAATAAAAATTTCATAAACAAACCGCATATGTGCTTTCAACTCTCTCATTCTTGCATACGGAAACTCACTTTGGGATTGATCATGGGAACATCATCAAAGATACATATCGCGCATCCGTGTCATGTAATGTAGAATTTTGGTGCAAGCGTTTGCTCCTAGTACGCTCAATTTTGCCTATTCTTGGTCGATGCGACGCTGTTTCCCACAAGGGGATTCCCAATGAAAGTGGAGCATCGCTAGTACTCCCATACGAAGCCTCTCGTCCATGAGTTTCGATCGCGATGGTGCACGACTGCTTGCTCTTCGAATTCGTAAAAAATTCATCACCTCGGTCGCTACGCATCTGCAAGAAAGAACGAATTTTAGACCGTTGATCTTTGTCCACGTTCTCATCGTCTATAAACCTAATGCAGAAATACAGCGTGCACAGATATACGACTATTGTTCATCGAGATAGTTTATTATTATTTTTGTTTATTATTATAATATATTATATATATATAATATAATAATATTGTTGAAGCAGACGAGTTTGACGAAAAAGAGGGGGTGTGGTCCCTCTAGCGCCGGAGACTCGCTCCGTGCCACGTGTATCACCGGTGGTACACTCAGCATATTTATTTAATGCGCTGAAAATATATGTTTATTCCTATCATTATATTATATATATATTATATAATATAGTAATAGTAATATAATATAATATAATATAATATTATATTATAAATAAAAATATTATTTATAAATTTAATTCCGTAAAAAATATTTCTACTAAAAGATTGAGGCATTATACAAACTCTAAACTCTACATATATACTCTATACTATACTATTGTATACACTCTAAACAAGCTAACTGCTTTTCGGTCGATGATATAATGAGATATTGTGCGATAATATATCGATCTTTAGTCGAAATATCAAATGGCCTGAACGACAAGTTAGGCAAAAAGGGCTTGGCACGGAGCGTGCTAACGAATGATAAATTTCTGCAACGAATGATAATCTTAAAGGGAAAACGAAAACTATAAATAAATAATTGACTCTAATGGAGGCAGTAAGTTCAAGAAAAATCAGAATGATCGCGCGATGTTTAATCGATAGACGCAGAGATTAATTAATTATTTTTGATGTCCGCCATCGTGAGATCAGAGCAATTCGTCGTAGTCTAACGCGTTTGAAGCTTCGTCCGGACGAACCATGAAAAGTCCAGGTGCGGAAGAACGCATTCGTCGTCGGATGAATGGACGTGTCTAAACCATCATCGCGAGTAGCGTCGCAGGACGAGGCGTCCCGTTCACGTCGCGCATGAGCGCAAAACGAGGAGGATCGTCGAAGACCCCCTTAAGAGTACAAACGACAAAGCGCAAACTCCAAATCGATCCTCCTCCCCCTGAGAACGACCCGAGGAACCGGGCCGACGACTCTGTTGTCGACCTAACAACAGTTCAACACGAATCGGCAGCAGCAGACATGGCGCTGGATTTTGCAGACACCTATAAGGTGCTCGTGCTGGGGGATCCAAACGTCGGGAAGACTTGCATCGTGCATCGTTACTGTGATGAGAGTTATTACGACACTTATATATCGACGATAGGTGAGAGAAGCGCCGCCAATGTTCGCTCGTTCCGCGATTTCGATCCGTACTCGATTTACGTCTGGATGCATCGTCTCGTTGCCCTCTTGAACGCGCTGTCCCTCGATAGCCTGCCGTCAGTCCATCTTTTAAGAACAAGGGTGAAATTGACTTCTTCCAGGATCCGTCCGGGGAAAAGATAACAGACGACGTGTCTGCGCTTCTTTGCGTGTCCGCTTTTAGAAGTTCCCATCCTTGGCCTACCTTATCGCGATGCGTCTTTGTACTTTGTCTTCGTTCGTTGGGAGATCAAGATTGAAAGGATTAGAAATTGTTAGGCCTCGATTTCGTCGTGACGTTCCTATTGGCGTGTCTTAAAATCAGATAGGATCTATTCGTGAAACGGGAAATATACGCGTTCGCGACTGTACCGACAGTCCGTCGGCCGAAATTTGCGCATAGATCAGCTGACTATCCAAACCATCTCCATTGTCTAATAACTTCCCATAACGTATCGGTTCTATCTTATAAATTATTTTTTCTTAAACTTAGAAACGTAGAGAGAGGGAGGGGGGAGATTTACGCTGAGCGTGACATAAATTATGTCTCGTTTATAAGATGTACGAATGTCAATTAAAAACGAATGGGTGTTCCTGAAGATTCCTTGATACGCTCGATGCACGAATAACCT
>JAITYT010000205.1:170898-203732 GCA_025433975.1 Liostenogaster flavolineata | reverse complement strand
ATATATATATATATATATATTCAATTGTTGAGACACATTGTTGTATGTTCATATTTTATTTTTATTGTACAGTTTTCATGTAACTAAAGCTTTTACTTTGATAATTATCTCGTATATTAAGTGTTTATTGTTTTATACATATGATTATATAAATAATTCTTTTCTGTAAATAAATAATTTAAAAATCAAATTATATAGATATGTATTATTATCCAATTTGCATAATATTAAAAGCATCTTGTTGCATAGATAATAATTTGTTTTACATATAGAAGTGCTAAGTTCCAATTAGTAGATCCATGTGTTAATAAAACTTTAAATTAAGATTTCAAGTTCAAAAAAATAAAAAAAAGCTGATTTCTATATAAAAAAATTATCTACTATCGGCATTACTTTTTAATATTGTAAGAATAAGATTAGAAATCCTATTATATAATAATATATTTGATACAAAAATAAATGTTACATATATTTCAAATAATGTTACAACAAAAACATACTGTACATTCGTATCTTTATTTTTTATTTTTATAATGAAGGAGTCATTGCGATGAATTAAAAAAATGTATAGGTGTTTATATGCAGTTGTATTATATATTTTATAAATGTATTAAATACTTTATATAATTTGCTTGGTAAATAATCCGTTTATTTATTATAGCATTAATTTTTTAACTATCTTGCACAAATTAGATAAAACTAAAATAATTTAATATTAAACATTTCAAAAGATTATATATAAAATAATTTTATAAGCCACCTGCAGATTTTTGTAATAATTGTGCAAACCGAGTAGTGATGAGTAAGGAAACATCTATAAATCTATCTACGCAGTTATTCAAACAAGTTTCTGTTCGGCTATCTAATTTGTTTCCTGGTTTATCAACACATTTCTCCCAACATAAGCTATTGAATTCATGAATCTAAAAAAGAATAAACATTTTTTTAGTACCTGTTGAATCATACTTTATATCGAATATATTTTCATTTATCAAAAATGTAATAATTTACTAAAATATATTTTCTTTCTAAATAACCTATACATCCTTTGGTTATAAATCTTAAAATTACAAATTTTTCTTTAAATCTTATGAAATCGTAATAGTATTATCATTGTTTAAAGCGTATAAAGTGGATTTTTCTTTAAAAAATATAATCGAAACAATTCTTTTTACCTGAGAAGTGAATTGTGCTTTTTCTTTCTCGGCTATTAAAAATTCTTGTAATTCAGTATCGATATCTTTTGATTTATCTTCGTTAAAAGAACTACTACTGTTTAATATATCAGCCATGTTTTAAACAATAAAATCAAAATTATGTACAATAAAAGTGCCAAACGATTACAATCAGATTACAATGGGCGGTAGTAAATAATCAATTATTTTCTCGGATGCTTCGCCGTACACGTGTTTAGTAACCAAATAGGTATCGTACCGATGTTCAGTTTGTTTCTTTACCACCAGATGGCGTCAGAAATAAATATTGTATAATACAAAATTCAATATTTTTTCGATATAGAATTGCATATTACCGAATAATTAGATATTTTTAAATCAATTGGTTTTCCTATTAAAAATAAGAAAACTTTATTAGCTATTAATTTGTATACAAAGCTTATATATAATATTCTATGTAATGAAATAAATTATTTATATTATTTACATGTTTTATTAAATCAACAAATTATTAAAGCAAATTAATAAATTTGAAGTATTACCTAACAACATATTTTTCTTTTTATTTTTTAAACACAAGTAATCTTATATTATTTATATACATTCTTTATTTCTGAAAATGAATTACACAGACAAAAACAATTACATACAACAGTAAAAAATTATTTAGTGTAATGACTGTGAAAGTTCATAAACAGTAGATACCTCAATTCCTTGGAGCTAAACTACTGTTCGCAGGTGCGACAGACATCTCTCCTCCTTGTGTGTTATCACGTTGCGGGCTCTATTATAATGTAAACAATATAATTCTTATACTGTATACGTCAATAATAATAAAGTTTATAACTATAATAATATAAATACGTGCTTATAATTATTAGCTAAATATAGATTTTATTTCTTTAACTTTTTTCCATCATGAAATTCAGTGAAGTTCTATCCATACATATCTTTAATTATTATGTCATTATTAAATATATTAGTGTTCCTCTTGAGTTATGACAGGAACAAGGTGAAAAGAAATAAAAGCAATAGTGATAATTTTTCCGTAGATTTTTTTACTTGTTCCTAATTCAATATAGTATATAAAATAAATATGCAAGTGTAATAAAAATACCTTTACGTGGATTTGTTGTTTTAGCATAGCTGCCCTTAATATTAACATTCGTGTACGTCTTTGATATTCTTTCCCAACACCAATAGACTTTTCAAAAGTTGTACTACGTTGATCGACATCTTTTGCATATAAAATCTAAAATTATAATATGCAAAGTAAATTAGTCTTTAATACTGCATTTTACCAAATCTTTGTTTCTTATAATATACTTTAATAACAAAATTAAATACTGCTTGAAACTACAAAATTAATAGTACTAATACGGAACAAACGTTAAATGATAATTTTTTTTTAATTTAAAATCCATAGAGTACAATGATTTAATGGCACACGCCATACATAAGCTTAATGAAAGAAGAATATTTAATACAATTAATTTTACGTAAGTTATAATCTTACTTTATTATGAGAATCTATGCGAGCTTGAATTTGTCCATCGAGTATGAGTTGCATAAGTTCATCTTCCAATTCCGGAACTGTTCTATTAAATGCAGTGGCCATACGTCTCATATCAGCACTCAAATAAGGACTAAAATATTGTATCAATGCTCTATTCCGAATTTGTGTATATAATAAATTTACATGTGGTGCTATATAAATATCCAGAAGAATATTGTCCTTTATTTCATCGAGTAATTTTAAGCAAGATGCATACTTTGATTCATAAAATTTAAAGATAATATCCCTTAATTGAGGTTCTAATTCTAGAAACAATTTGAAAGAACTACTAAATATAACTTGTTTTTGTAATTCATGCCGGTCAAATGTAGCTAAAGCACAAAGGCCTCCATAAAGAGCTACATTCCCTGGCGAAAGTAATTCTGGGCAATCACAATGATCCAATGACGCTTGCAGAAAATGCCTCGCAGCCATTTTATATTGTCTTGTAGCTAATTCTGCTAAGCCTGCTGCTACTTTTAGTTTCGTGATTATACACTGGTTATTATCTTTGCCATGAACCTCTGGAAAATCTGGAGTGTTTTCAGCCTTGGTCACGTAGCTTAAAACATGAGACCAGTTTTGCAAATAAACTGAAACTTTAATAACGTTTAAACACATATTAACGACATGTTTTCCACTAGTACAGTAATCTCGTGCTCTAGAATAACACTTCAAAGCATTGACAAGATCTCCGCAATCCAAATAATGATCTCCTAAATCATCGTGGCCTCGTCTTATGCTCTCTTTAATAGAGTTACTTTTATAATTTTTAAGATCCGTGTCGAATTTCTCTAATTTCAAAGCAGCCTTTTTGGATCGAGATTCTACCCACATTTGGTCTATCGTTAACATATCTTGGGAACTGGATTGAGCTGCTATATCTGGCAGTCCAGGAGTACCAATAGTCTGAAGTAATTTTTTATGTAATGTAACATAAAGGGTAACATTGTAAGTAGTCATTACATAAGCAATTGCCATCTTTAATGCTTCTAATCTTAGCATAGGGCAATGATCTGCTATGTACATAAGCCTATACAATTTTGCAAGTCCAATGTAACTGTTGGCATATACTTCTAAGTCCTGAAAATAAATTAAATATGATATATTTTCACTGATTTAAAAATCAAGATTCATAAATCTAAATATCTAAATAAAATAAATGTCAAAAATATATTTTCTAGACTTTGATTACAACCACGAACATACCAAATTTTACACAATTCACTATTTAAAGGAGTACATTTTACTCGCATATAAATGAAACACTAGAGCTATTAATACATTTAGAATATTTTAAGTAATATATTTAATAATTATTGTCAAGCCAACAGTGTTTTAACAACATACTTACAAATTATATATCGCTGTCATTATTAATAATTTAATATTACTATCGCATGATTACTGTATTAGCGATACAAAATCAAAAATATTTATCGCATGATAATTAATCCAAATATATTATTTTGTTAATTTACATGCGTGTGTATGATAAAGAAAAGACAAAGTTAAAGATTATATACATTTAAGGTTATACATATAAATATATACCAATGTCGGATTTTCGACGATATATGGATCCTCTTCTGTGTTGTCATTATCTTCTGCAGGAGCATCGACTTGCATAGGCTCCACCACATTTTGCTGCGCGGACAACATAATATTTAATTAAACGTAAATTATATCCGTTCGTTAACTCATTTCTAATCAAGCTTTACGAGATATACATATATATATATACACACACACACAAACAAAAACGTATGTATGTCACAGATCATACATATTATTTTTCTCAGAGACTACGTTCGGCAAAACTGAGTGACACGGTAAGGCATACACGTTAAATATGTGTATATTTATCTTGGATTTTTTTTCGGAGCTTTTGAAAACAATCAAAACGAGAAACATTAACTATAGATTGTAAATAATACGGTAAGATAACGTTCATTCATCTTCGGCTTGAAATAAATGAAAAATAGGTACTGTTGACGGACTAAATGTAACTGTATGTATTATTACGATTGAATTGATTCAATTGTAATAATTGAATTTGTAAAAAGAAAAAGCCACTGAGATTACCTGCACGTCATGAACTTGCAAAGGCATATTTATAAACTAAACTTATATTGCAGCTGTAATAAAACCATTGCAGGACTTAGTATACGTCTCATCGAAACACAATCGCTCGCGTACTCTACAGGCGTAATCTATTACTATTTTAATCAGCGGGCAACTCAAAATTTTTTCCCTTATTTCTTATATCTAATAAATTAAAAATTTATATTAAATAACTTCGATCAGATGAAGTAATAATTCGTAACTACGAAAAAAGAAATGTAATATTTATTGCTATATTTATTTTTATTATTATATATATTAGTATTTTTAAGGCATGTAAAATAATATTGGATATGATATTAAAGTTATTACTATTAATACACATGAAAATAATAGTAGTAATCATTAATGAAGTACGTAATTATATTACGTACATGCATAAAATTACATATTATACATAAACATTTTGAATAATCGTCAGCTGTTTCGATTTTCTTGTATCGATATAGCGAGGGAAATCAATAATTTTCATTGAATAGAAAAAGTGATAAAAATTGATAAATTTTAAATTATTCACTGATCAAACTTGATGTTTGATTTTTCTAACTTAATTTAATTTCTGTAGATAAGCCTGTTTTACTTCGTACTTTTTTAATTAATGAAACATTTATTTCATTTATAAAATTTATTAGTAATCCTAATAACATTATTAATAAGAAAAGTTAAAATATTTCAGAGTGAAAGTATAAATTCCTAGTGGCCCATAAAAACATTCATATATCTTATTAAGTATTATAGCTCCTTTTTTTAATTAATCAAATAATTTGAAATATTGTCATATTTAATAATCATGCTTACCTTATACTAGTACGTTATTATTGCAAGTACTCTGTATAACAAATTGAAAAATTTAATTTAATTCAGTAATGTTAACATGTTTCATTATAGAGCCACACATTTCTAAGAAATCGAAACTAATATTATCAAAATTAATATTTGTTATCAAAATAAAATTATTAAAATTAATAGGAACAGATTTAATATGAATATACAGTTTAACATGACTATCGTTGAATAAATATAATCTACTAAAATTAATTCCTTTCTTTCGTTAATAAGTATCCTAAGTAACTAAAAAAATACAGTCAGCCCATGTAATAGTTAAGTATATATAAAAATAAAATATTGAAAATAGTTACAAATTAAGCACAATTTAAAAGTTAGTTGAATTAAAATTTATCGATCATTCAAGATATGTCAAAATACAAGTTATATTATATAAAAAGTTCATTCTAAACGTTCAGTAAGCAATTTAATTGGGTATAAAACATAGAGAAAATTAATTATTTTGTAAAAAGATAATAGAATTCTTATAGAAAAGATAATACACAGTTTATTTATTCTTTATAAAGTAACATGAATATTATGAAAAGTTTAATTATAAAGTGCAAATAAAGTTGTAAATCTTAGCGTTACTTTTTTAAAATACTAAAACATTATTTATACATGTATTGGTTATGTTCTTGTACTTTTTGTCAATATAGAAAAAAAGTATCTACAAATTAAGATTTATTAATTAAAAGGTCTATTAATACATTATAAATTTTTGTATGAAACCATTTACATTTACACAAAACATTTTTTTAAAGAGTTTATAACTGTTTATATGATGTAATACATAGCGTTATCCTGAATGAAGTATATAATGCAATAAAAATTTGACTTTATACATCAGATACGCTTATAATAAAATAATAATGATCCAGTGTATCAATAACATTTTGAATTATACTATGACAATAGAATACGTTAATAATTTTAAAAAAAAAAGTTAATAATTGTAACAGTTAATGCCAAGCACTGTAAAATTATGTAATGTATATTTTCTAAATTTGTTATTTTTTTCGGAGCGTAGCAAAAAAAAGTACATAATGAACTTATATCTAATTAGAAATTAGAAAAGATAAAAAAAAGTACATGAAAGATTGTAATAGACGCATGATACCAATAATCTTTATACATTACGATATGAAGCACTTTCCAGCCCTATATGAAAAGATGATACTAACGTCTTTTTTTTTAAAAAGGTACACACTGGAACAATGAATTCTCATGTAGTCCATTTGCAAACATTTGCATTGTGTAGCAATATTTTATATCTCAACACAGTCCTCCTGTTTGCTGTTGATAAACTTCTATTGTGTCTCCTTCTTCCATTTCAAGAGTGGTAGGTGTGTCTAGTTCATTTATGGGTTGTCCATCGAATCGAAATCTAACCGCGGCTATCGCCAGGCCCTAAAAAGAAGCTCAAAGTTAGAATTTAAGTTCAATACACTAGTAACTTTAAATAGTTTTTCCTTCTAATTTTTAAATGTAACTTAACTTCTAAATGTAACAAACGAACAAATGGTTAATGTAAATAAACGCCATAGAAATGTAATTACGTTGATTTTACTTACTACACGATCACAATAAGCATTCATTAATTTCCGTAGAGGTGTGTGTTTCTTAATTTTAAACTGTACTACTGCGTTATCCTGCCCTAGTACTTTCAAATTTATGTGCTCTGACTCCGTTTTGGTCTCCTAGAAGCGTATTTTTTTAGAAATACAATAATTTGCTAATTGTGTAAACAGTGTCGTATTTCAGGTTATAAAGCATTACCTTCTTCTCGTCTGCCATGATTAAAATTTATAAATATTATATTATCACCTTCGAATAATAATAAAAGTTCGACAGAGGGATCCGTATGGAATTCGTATTTTATTATTAATAAGAAATATTCTATTACTTTACCGCTTTGCGCTTTATAGCAATAACCTCGACATTTCTAACGTACATGAATAACCTAAAGTATAGTTACTTATACTACGTACAAATAATGATCTATTGTAAAAGAGAGTTGTCGTGACCTCTTTCGGATTCGATCTTCAATCAATTTTGAGATATTAAATATTTCGAATGATACGATCGATAATACAGTTCCTAATAAACTTATTTCAAATGATTATGTTCGTTTTCATATATTACGTATATATTATGTATAGCTTTTTAAAAGATATTCCTTTTATCTTTTTTAACAATAACATTGAATATTTATTGTGGTAAAAAGTGGTAATTAACGTAATTACACTGAAGCAGTGTTCTACGATACGAGTATAGCCGTGACTTTTAATATTCTATTAAAGAATACTTCCATACTTACTTTATAATATTATTAAATAGTAATACTATCCAATACCTTTTACAGTGATTTCGTGTAATTACGTTAATAAGTGAAGATTTTCTCCCCTCTCTCCTTCCTGTTATTTATATTTAACTTTTAAAAGTTAAGCTAATTAGTCCAAAATTAAATTACACTAAATCTTTTACGACTTCCAAATTAATGTAAAATATTAGGCAACGTGGTTGGATGTGTAAAAGATAGAACGGATATAAGAGAGAAATATAAATCTAGGAATAATATTAATCATTAAACCTAATATGTGTTAATATTAAGTATATTGCGTCTCTTTTTAATTCCACAACTTTTGAAAAAAAAAGAAATAAATAAATAATGTTCTGAAATAAGAATTACTTGTTTTAACATTTACGTAATATTCTATCCAGAACATTATATTATTGTACAAAGATGTAAAATTACAGTCTTTTAGTTGTGAAAGTATGATTTCTCTAAGGTGGCGTTGTTCGTCTTTTGGTTATAACTGCTAAAAAATTAAAACGGATTTACATTCTTTTATAAAGAAACTTGACTATTCAGTGTCTAAGGTGGAAACTAGTAGAAAGTATGCATTCTATAAATTTGTATGAATCAGTTGTGACTATAAAGAATAATGTCAAAAGCTAGTTTGTAAATATATAACCAACAAAAGATATAAAGTAATATATTGTACCTGCATTTCGTTATAACAATATACATTCTTTTCACATTGGGTTAAATTATGCAGATTAATTACTTTATATGCACCAAGAATAGTGATACTAAAAGAATTAGAATATTGAATTAAATATTTATTATTTTTAATGTTTTATTGTTTTATTAGTATTTATTTTTATATTGTAAAATTAATTTGTAAGGAATTAACGAAAGTAAATCCATTACGAAATTATAATTGTTTTTGAATTGTTATATCTGAAAATATGTAAAATCAGTATGATAAAATGTAATTTTAATCTTAATATTCTTAACCATAGTATTCTAGCAGCTATTGGAAAAATGGTTAGACTAACGGGGTGGAGATATGTAGCTTTCATCGGAAGTTTTGTAGGAGTTCTTGGAGTAGCTGTATATGCTGCAATAATAAGTCCAATGATAAATCCTGAACCATACAGTATGTAAATTATATTTTCGACATATTTGTTAAAAGTATCTTCTATGTAATTAATTACGGAACGTTTTTTTTAGAACAGATTAGAGAAAGTGTGGCATCACAAATTTCATCAAAAAAACCTAATTAGTTGTATAAAAATGATTATACATTCTTCAAATAATATAGTAAATTATTATAGAAATAGAAGAGAACGTTCAAAATATGTTAATGCATGGATATAAGAAATAAAAAATATAAGAACTAATCAAAGAATGTATATAAAAATGAACTTAAAATACTTGAACAATATTTAAAATATAGAAGATAATTTCAAATTTTAAATTCCGTTATAGAAACAATTTCGTCTGTTTTATTTTTAACAATTATGTACTATTTATTTATTACAAACTGATAAAAATGTGTACTATCAATATTTTTATTATTACATAGTTTTTATATTTACATGAATTGAATAACAATCAACTCTAAAAGTTTATTTTACCGTATAAAAAATTTCACATTCGTATAAAAATTTATTTCTATGAATATAGTACAATTTTGCTAAAAATCGTCATCGCAGACATCTAAGAACAGATCAAATGCCTCGCGATTACAATTACCATCTGCTGTAAAGACATACTTATGAAATGTTCCATCCATACAGACAGCTGAAAAATAAGTTTAATAATATTAACAATTCAAAAGATTATAACTAATAATTAGTACCTATAACAGAGCTCTTTCTTCCAAAAGCACAAACACAAGCACATTCTGGTGGTACTGTAAATGTTGCCAGTGCCCATTGGCTTTCGATATAAGTTCCCAAGAACTTGATCTTTGAGAAACTATAAAGATTTTAATTTTGTGAGTTTTTTCATCATAGTTTTTGTAAGATATAATAATTAAATGTATAAACATACTTAGATCTTCGATTTAAACGTGAATCTTTTAATGCAAATATGTGTACCGTTCCTTTGTCACTAGAAACACAGAGAAATTCGGAATCCCTGCTAAATGTTATACTGTAAAATATATAAATTTAAAATAAACATCATAAAATTCAATATGTAAAAAAAGACTTTAAATATTAAATAATACCAATATAGAGTGGCAGAATCTGCACCTCTTCTCAATTCAATAAGCAAATGCCTACGTAAAGTATCCCAAACCCTTACTAAAGTTCCTTGTACAGAAGCAGTTGCGATCATTGTTCCACTTCCGTTAACCGCAAGGCAAGCCAATGCTCTCTAATAAATCATTATGTGTGAACATACAGTTATTATAAAAATATTATTATATGTTGTATCATTTGCATAATTAATAATATCGCATTGGTTACTAAATAAATTTTTATTTTTGCAACACAAAAATATAAAATCACTACTTGATGTGTAGCAAGAGTCGCAGGAGCACTAGAACTTCCAGCCTCTGTAGCACCAAGATCTATCAGCTGTACACTACCGAGCTTGTGGCCAGGAAACGCGAGAAGTTGTCTCTGTGCAGTTGCAAGCGTTGCTACTTCTACTAAACCATTAGGATTATCTCGTGTTTCTAATGTCAATAATCTTCTAGTAGGTACAGGGAATGAGAAAACGTGTATCTCTTTCTGTAATGCTACTATCATCCTAAATATTAAAATATATTTCATAAATTTCTTATAAATTTGTATTTGAAATGTGTTGCAATGTTTTTTAAAAAAAACTTACTTATCTCTGCACAATCTGACAGCTTTGATTGGACTAGTAAATGTAACTTCCATTACAAATTTTTTAGATAAATCATCATAAATTAGCACTGTATTATCTGCAAATTTTGGACGTACACCTCCACCTACCACAGCTATCACATTTGTCCTCCAAAGCATTTCTCCGATAGCTATACTGCCCATCAATTCGGTGTCAAAATGAGCTTTTTCGACTAATGGTTCTACATTGTATATTCTTAAACCAGACTCCATACAGCATGTAAAACATCCTATGGAATACAAGTTTTATCTATATCGAAGTATATACAAATAAATTTGAGAAAATATTATGGGCATCAAATATTTCCTAACCTTCCACATATTCTAAATATTCGTATATAAAAAAAAAAATTAGAATGCATCGTTATTTATTGAACCAATTAAAACTGTAACAAAATAATGTATAAATGATACGTGAATAATCCATACCTTGATCTTGATTAAATCTTAAACTAAGAATATCCTTTCTCCCCATCATTATTTTAATCACTTTGGCACTTCGCTGTTACACTTTATTATACTTCTTTGAATAAACTTCTCTTTTTCGTTTTATTTCCGATAAAACAAAGTTAGCATATTATCAAATGCTAAATGACGTTGAATAATTATAATTAATAGGATCCATGATGCAAGTAATAATTAGTATAGACACCCACATGTTAATAAAAAAGAAAGAAAATTAACTGCAATCGTTAGTGAAATCCATCAATGTTCCTTACTTATTCTCCGCTATTTTGCGTATAAAATAAAAATTGAAGATTTTTATGTTGTGTAAGATTATACATACATTTAGTATTCCTCAGT
Organism: Liostenogaster flavolineata; assembly: GCA_025433975.1. NCBI lineage: Eukaryota > Metazoa > Arthropoda > Insecta > Hymenoptera > Vespidae > Liostenogaster > Liostenogaster flavolineata. The sequence continues at coordinate 192,080 of JAITYT010000205.1, read as the reverse complement.
ACGCATGTCTACCTACTGTGTTTATAAATGAATTTCAAAACAAAAGAGTGCATGTTTTTAAATTTAACTAATTGAGCCGAATAAATTCATAATATTATGAAAAAAATATGTTTGTTATAATACACAAGTTTAATATAATTTAAAATATTTAAGATTAAATGACAATTCATATTTTATATGAAAATTTTTAATAACAGACTTCTCGATTAGACATTAGATGTGACGAAACATATGATAAAACAGTGATGCTCAACTAACAGTTTACAAAGGCTGTCCTATTATTTTGTAGACCTTTGTGTTTATTTTTATTCCTTTGCTGCTTTTTAAAATCAATTGTAACAAAACCACCGAATTATTTCAATATGAATTGCATCGCATACGACATAAAATTAAAGAAATAATACATTGAAGGACAATCTCTTTATTTATTAAGATCGAATTCAAAATGCCGGATTTTCAATACCTTAAAATAGAACCAGAGAGCCTATAAGTAATTGATTAAATGTTATCACTTTTCATCATTTTCTTACGATGAAAAGATACGATTGAATATGAAAAAATGTATGTTGATCACATTTTTCACCGCAAATAGTCGATGACAGCTCATCTGTTGCGATAGATAAAATATTTGTGAACGGTTTATAATGTCGTAGTATTCATGGAAACGGAAAATCAAGGTGAGTCACGATTGGTCAATTCCTACAAAATTAATTTATCTATGTAAGATATTTCTTTAGACTAATGTCAAACCGGTGGTTTAACGCCCGCGAAGTATCCCAGCCAATCGCTGAAATTCGCGAATATAGTTCGACAAAGTCTCAAAAAGTAATCATTTTTAATTTAGCGAAGTAACAAACTATATACATTTACGTTTAACTTTAAAAGAAAATTCTTTAACGAAGCACGTGGATTTCTTTAGAAATAAAAATACATATTGTCTTATCTAAGTAAAATGAAATGTAATTTAAATATTTTCCATACTTCTACATTATAATAATTGTTTTAGGAAGTGTGTATTTTGATGTTTATAATAAAAGTAATTATTCATAATTTCATAAATTTTTTATTAACATGAATTTCAGAAGATTTGTAGTACTTATTTATTGTTATACCAGTTATTTTGTACACAAAATACACTGGTTTAACTTATATATAATTATTTTTATTTTGTCATTATATATACCGTTTGCTTCTTTCAATATCTTCGATTGTTTTCTATTCTCTACCATGAAGCACTAGTAATTATCTGAACACACATTGTGTCGATACAATCTTTACTCCAACGCGGCAGCTCCAGAGATGATTTCAATTAATTCTCTGGTAATGACAGCTTGTCGCGTACGATTAAATGTAAGAGTTAATTTATCTATCATTTCTCCTGCATTTTTGCTTGCATTGTCCATTGCTGTCATGCGACTTGATTGTTCACTGCAAGCACCCTCTTTCATAGAATAAAATAGAAGCGAAGCCAATGAAAATTCTAAGTAACTTTGTATGACGTCATCATCGAGAGAGTCATATACAGCCAATTTAGGTGCGGTAAGTACTGCAGTTTTATCAAATAAAGGCAGTTGATCGATACCATATGATACTACAGACTTGAATTTATTATATACGATACGTCCAGATCCAAAAGTGTAACTATAAGTATAAAAGATTTCAAAAATGATATGATACATCATTGTACAATTATAAGCTTATAGTTCGGTATAATTTACATTTTATATTTTTGGAAAGAACTCAAACTCAAAGAAAAAAATGTTACATGCCTTGTAGGAAAAATTATAAGTGCCATTTTAAAATATAATGATTTAGTTATCTTTTAGATATATGCAAATATACTAATTACAAAGTAGATATAAGAATGTTTAAGAAAATGGAACATACCCACTGTTCATAACTTCATTAGCAATCCTTGTTGCATCATTAAAGGTAGGTGGTTTCCTACCGACTTCAGATCCAACAAATAAAATATTGTTAGCAAATAAGCGTGACAAAATAGCTCGTGATTTCTCACCAATACAAATAATTTTTGTATTTTCTCTTTCCTTTGGATCTGCCAATAAGGAATCTCTAATGTTACGCGAAACACCAGTGTGAACTGCTCCGCACAAACCACGATCACTAGTTATAGCTATTACAAGCTTTTTTGGTTCATCCGCTGGTGCTTCAATTTCTGCTTGTTCATAAAATGTTTTTGTACCAACACCGAGTGGACGAGCCTGCTTCAAATCACGCTCTGCGCGATTATATTTAGCAGCAGACACCATTTTCATCGATTGAGTTATCTTTTGAATATTCTTCACAGATTTAAGACGTATGGAAATTGCTTTAAGAGTAGCCATACCTCGATGTTGCTGCTCTTGCTGCTGCTTCGCAGCATGGCATATAATAGAAGAGGTACGATTGCAAAACATCGCTATGGCAATAATTATCCCTGTAATCTTAAAAAAGGATAAGATATATAAATATATGATTAAATTAATGCATCTAAATAAATGTACAAAATAAAATTATATTTTTATTATTAAATATTATAATTCTCATCTTTTGCTTACTATAAATATAAAGTTTAAATAAGTGACACGATTAAATTATTATATTAAGTAATAATATATCGTTTTTCTTGCTTAAATAAAATGCTGTTCACATAACGTTCTTCATAATTATCTAGACTAAAATTACAATATTAAACATATGTAAACATTCTTTTCAGGCGATTGTTAATCAAAAAGTTCTATTACAATAATCTCTTAACTATATGTAATTAAACCTAAAAAGGATGACAGAATTGACATGAAGTTGACATGAACGTGTCAAGAGAGATACTTAAGTGTCGCTGAACTTTAATTCATCTCTATTCGATATCATCATTCCTTTTATGTAACTACTGCAAATTTTAATAAAATGTAAGAACGTAACACATTCGACTCCTTTTTAAAGAAAAACACATCGCATTGCAATGATCTTCTTTCTATCGACGGCACTCCCTTCGTTTTACAAGATATAATTCTAACAAAAATCATTAAAGGCGACTGAAACTCACCAGATAAAACTACCAAATAAATTACATAAACGTCGGACCACGGGAAAAGAGTCAACGTTCAGCTACCACCAAAAAGCGCAGATAAAATATTATGTAAGAAAAGATACTCGATGTGTTGCTGGCCCTTGATGACAATGCTCAGCGCCTCTACAGACGTTTATTGTATACTATCTTCATCGAGTCTCATCTTCGAATCATCTAATTCAATGTACAAAAAAAATAAATTTGGAAATTTTTTATTTAAATTTTGCAATGAAATATAATATTTTTATTAAAATAATTTTATAATTTAGTACATCTACTCCATCATAAATCGATGAAGAAATTAACGATCGAATTTTACAATTTTAGCTACGATCGAAACTATAGCCTCATTGGAAGATCAGTGACTAGCTTCTTTAGTTCGACTTAACTTTCAGATAAAGTCATCTCGAAGATAATTAAAAAGATAATACGAAATTAGTTTCCTCGCCTTCGTTTAGCGGATTTTTATTAGATTTTTGTTAGTCAACGTGAACTTTAGCGTGATTTCGTATATAAGGTTCGTAAGATAGTCGATAAAGAGGAAATTTTCCACAAAGAATTTATCCACATCTACTTGTTTGCGATTCTGCATGAAACTGAAGGCTGCAGCAATTTCCTTTTAGACGAAAAGTGCGTTTCTATATAGTAATTGACAATATATACGTAGGCACGTACAAATGGTAAGTAATTACTATTTCTTCAGCCATTTTTGGATATCGTAAATGAACAACGTAGAGTGTGAGATTGATTCAATTGGGCACGACGTATAATCGGCATTATATCGAGTTATTACAGTTGGAACGACATATTGACAAGAGCATCGATCCATTTAAGCAAAGATAACTTCTCGTATTTCTTCGTTGCGATGAAATGTACGAATAGTTAGGTACGATATTACATATTAAATAAAACGTTTTTAAATTTAGAGTAACGAAGCTAGCTGTTTGTATAATTTGTTTAATACTTCGGTTAAATTATTAAATTGCATATTATATACGATGTTTATAAATATACGGCAAGATCGTTCGACTATTAAACTTTGCATGAAGCTTGCATGCAATTTAGCTGTCAATAAAATGCCATTGAGAACAATGACATTTCTCGGATGTTAGTTCTCGATCCAAATTTTAGTTTGGTAAAAAATAAAGGATTAAAAAAAAAGTCTCGAAGAATATATGAAATAAATGATTTTTAATATATCTAGGAGTTTGAAAGAAGATCTAATCTCCATTTGATCTTCATGTGATCTTGATTCACTCAGAATATCTTCAGTAAGTTATACTATATTACACGATAAATAAGTTTGAAAATGTAATTATACGTAATTTCCTGTAATCTTTTTGCAGTTAATAAATTTTGATATATGTTCACATAATAACACGTTTTATTTAAATAATAATGGAACAAATATCTAATTAGACCAATATATGACTTTTTAGAAATATAGAAGGTAACTTGACATGTTTTATGTTATTTAGTGTGTGTATTATAGCAAATATATAAAAAATAGTAATAAAATATGATTATTTTAGTTAACATAATTGTATTTTATTATTATTACATTGTTATCATTTAATTGTGTCAATGCATAAGTTATATGTAACGCTCTATATAAGAAGCATTAATTAAAAAATATGCCAGTAATGTTATCTTCTTAATCTATAATTGTCGATATAATTACAGGTACTTCAATGAATCATTATATTAGTTTCATAAAAGTTGGTTCAAATGATTCAAAATCATGTTTTAAAGGTATTTCTCCATATGAGATGAAGTTGTTTCAGATGTCAAAAATAATAAAAGCTAGAAAAAACATGATACAGGAAAGTGACATGCAAAAATCACATTCAAAAATTATACCCACAGCATTACCATCTGGTTCTAAAATTATGGACACAGCTATTCAAACTGATTTACAAAAAAAATGTAGAAAGAAGAAATATAAATATAAAGCAGAAAATACACAAGATATGGATCATGTAATGCCGAGTGGCGGTATGGATACTCCATTATCAGATAGTACAGAAAAGATAAGTAATATAAAATTAGTGGATATGGAGGATTTAGATGCGACGGATCAAACTTGTTTGAATACTTCGCCTCCTGAATGGTTTAAAGAATATATGGAAAAGGTGAATGCAAATGCTTTGTATCGTGTTGTTAAACTATTTTTAATAGTTATAAGTATTAATATAATCTATATCTCTGTATTATATATATTTGCAGTTAAAAACTGATATTATAACTGAAGTATCACATCGAGTAATGATTGGTATAACGAAACATTTACATAAATGTTCAGTAGATTCTCCTACATTTTTACAATGCGAGGAATCAAATTTATGTAAAACTTCTGACGAGTTAATACAATATAATCATTCTAAACAATACAATTTATGTAATTTACATTCAGAAATGAAACGACACAGTAGGAAAAGAAGAAAGAGTTCGAAAGATGTCAAAGCTAATGGGATTCTATCTGAACAAGAAGACAAACAATGTTCATCGGAATATATGACTAAAACAATGAATAAGATGAAAATGAAACAAGAAAAACACTATGAACAGAAAATGCATATTTTACAGAAAAAGCTTGATGATAAGCTTCAACGTCTCGAGAAAAAAATGCACATAATTTTAGAAAAGAGAAGACATCATTTAAGAGAAGTAGTTAACAATTTGGAAGAAATTAACAAGCATGAGGAAGACTCCGCCAAAAAATTAATAGTAAAACAGGAATCTCCCCCTCAAAGAAACACACAGACTGCAGTACAGTCACAGTTTGATGAAAATCTATGCGATGAGCAAAATACGTCAGGTGAAACAAAATATACAGAAAATGAACTTCGTATGAATTGTTCCATTACTGGACACCAAATTCTTGATAAGAAATACGTTAAAAACGGTATGTGCTGCAGTGGATTAGATATCGATAATATCAGTTTCGTTTCAGAAGCAAGTAACATTTCAAATGCCAATGACGATGACAATTTTGAAATAATCGAAGTACCTGGAACTTACGAATCGAACGTAAATTTTAACGCTGCAGTTGATGCTGGATTTAACAATAAATATGCAAATCATTCTCCACATATTAAATCTGACCATGAAAATGTAAATGTTGTAACTTGCAAAAGTAATGCAGATACTTCAAGCTTTGAATTATTATCTGAAACGCCATCTCCATCTTCATCCATATCCATAGATGAAAATCATTTCTCAAATTATGAAAGTATGCATACTTGTGAAAAGAACGAGTCGATTAAATACAATCTTCATAAAGTAAACGTAAAAGAAACAACGCCTTACGTAGTTGACATTAATGGAAAAATATATAATAACAAGCATATATCGAATGAATCTGCAAAATGTACGAATAGCTTATCCAATAGCTGCAAAGAAAAGAATTTATCTTATCCTGATCCTGAGAATCTCTTGAAACGAGTAAAAGTGCTTTATCCTTTTTCAAAGTCGATACATACAGAGTCTCAATTAACTTCGGTAGACGACGATGTGAACGACTCTCATTTGAACGATCTTAGAATAAAGTCTGATTTAAACGAACCACTGTCACAATATAGTTGTCAATCTCAAAATGACTTAGGTGATTTAACTCAGAGTTTTCATTCGCATACTACTTCCGTCACTGATAATAATCAATATACTAATTGCGAAGCTGTTTGTTCTAATATTAATTACGATTGCGCTTACGATGTATTTGAGAGAGATACGAATGCTACAGAAAATAAAAATACCCAGCAGAAGAAAGAAGAGCTTGATTATGATTCTACAAAAAACTTGAAAGTAAATGACAATCCTGATGATTCTAAACCGATAAATGAGAAGTACGTGTGTAATGATTCAAACTCAGGATACGCAGATCCCGTTCATATTTTGCCAGAAACTTTAGTAACTGGTGCTATACATTTTGCATCTCTTGCTTATGGAAGAGCTCATGGAGCATTAAACAAATTTCGAGTAATAGTGGTAATATCCTGTAAAATTATAATCGACACGATTAATTTACATTTAAATGAAATATATTTAACGTTTAAATAATTATTTCAGAGAGAAGCTCAGCCTCAACATTCAAAGAAAGGCTGGCATTAAAATAAAGACAAAGGAAAGCTTTACCATGTATCATCGTACTTGTGTATTTACATAGCAATTTATATATTTTAAATGTGTGTCTTAGATACTTAGACGTGCACATACCTAGGTGTATGCTACACTTTTTGGGCTTCTTTAACCTTTTGCAACTTATAGTTTTCTAAAGAATGATATGTGATTTGTTGAAATTCGTTTAACATGTTTGCCAAAAAGTATTATCATTTTTTTGTTTTTCATATCAGTATGGTAAAAAATGCAAGGAGCTAAAGAAGCATTGTTTCATTCAAATGCTTCTATCTATAAAGTATCGAACATTGGATTCTTTAACGCATATGTAACGATCAACAACAAAAATTGTTTTGTTTTATTTGTTTACTTTTTTCACTTTCTCTTTTGTTGTTACTTGCTTTGTATTTTTGTTTCTTTTTTTGCGTTTTACTATTTTTCTCTTTATCACTATCTTCTTTCTATTTTCTCATTTTTCTCTTCACTCATTTTATAACTTATAAATTATTAATTTATAACATTCTAACATTCTTAAAATTAATATTTGTATATTAATGCAATTATATTTGGGTAAAAAAGGTAACAGATAATAAAATAGCGAATCTCTTTTTAGAGCAAGATATTGTAATACATGTATCATAGACTTCGACGATTGGCGGTTTGAATTAAAAATTGGATGCCATTAACGAGTTTGGAATATATATGTAAAAACAATAGCCACGCACGATATTAATTAATGAAATAGTAGACAAAATGAAAAACGTAAAATTGTTTATTAAATGCACTTGAACTTATGTAAGATATAGTGAGCTTACATATATTTCTATTCGTATTTAACAATATAGCGACACCGACATTAAATTATCACTTCCGAATATGCACTTTCGAAATATATTAAAATATATACTATATACATTGTTCCGTTAATATAAAACTTCGAACTTAGACGAGTTTATAGAAATAAAAATAGTATACACCATTTTTCAGTAATTGTCTTTATATCACAAGAAATCCTTTAACCGTTTGAGCGCTAAAGAGGTCTTCAGAAAAATCTTATCAAATAGTATCAAGTAGCGCGATTGTATTTCTTTTATTTTTTGTAAAAAAAATGCGAAATGATGCTTTATTTCTTCATACGAACAATTATTATACAAATCGATGAAGTTATAAGGCTCGTTAATTTTTTTTTAGAATAATTTCGACTGCTTTCTCGAATAATTTAGACACTTCTGCAACGTTGTTGTTTATCAAAATATCCATATTTTATGATAAAAAAATTATTATTAGTGTTTGTATCATCAACGCAGTAAAATCTGAGTAACATCGTGAATCGCATAAAACAAATCAAATCAATGGCATGGCATTTTTTCGAAAAGTGTGATTGCATTCTTTTCACATATTATAATCACACATTTGTTGAATATATCAAACGGCTTTCGTGGTTCTATAAATAATTCTTACATATCTTCACTTGGACAGTTATTTACATGTTGCGTACCGGGGTATTTAAATGCCTTTTAATCCTCCGTGACTTAACATAATCAACAATTATGCTACGACTATTCTTAATAAATAACGAAAGGTAAATAAAAGATTATTACCGAATACGTAAATAATGTTATTACATATTAAAAATGACGCGCCTAAATGATGAGAATTCTCGATATCCGTATGGAACGTGTTGACTGAATTTTCGGCTTTCCGCCTTTATAAGTTTTACTTCGTAGTAACTTTGCGAAACAAATACATTATTCATATAATAAGTTGCTAGCTTAGCTTTTTTCATCGTTCGAGTAAGATGCGTTAACAGTTCCACTCTTATCTAGATCAATTTCTTCCGAATCATCAGGTACTTCTACGTACTTGTAGAATTTTGCCATCAAGGCAAATATCATTATATCGATAAACATTAGAACGGCAAAAAGTATGAACTCGTATGCCTAAAAAAGATATTTAAATATAACAAATTATGAATATTATAGGGAATAAGAGTCCAATAACTTTTCAAAGAATATTGATTAAACATTAATGTTAAATTCATGTCTCTCTCATTGTTTTGGCTATTTAAAATAAGTAAAAAGAATGAAGTATTAGAAGTTACACAAAATAGGAAGAAAAAGAGAAATATAAAGACCAACCTGACTGTTAAAAGCTGATGTTTCAGCCACGATAACTACAATCAGATTACCAAAGGCTACTGTGAGCAACCAGCTTGCTTGCAGTAAGGATTTCATGGAATTCGGAGCTTGTGTGAAAGCAAATTCTAATCCTGTCACAGAAAACATGACCTCCCCCATGGTAATAATAACGTATTGTGGTATCAACCAAAGCATGTGCATTGAATTAGGTTGCGTGACGCTAATGGTTCGAATTGTTGAATCTATAGCGTTAGTTTCACCGATTACGGTATACACTCCACCAAGTTTTAAAGCCACGTTACTCTCTACTAATATATTATTTAAATAAATATCATATTGATTTGGAGTAATTTCTTGCAATAGAGTCTCATTAATCGAAGGTTCTATTTGAAATTGAAGTTCCGTTTTCGAATCCTTGCGGAACTGCAAGATCGCCGGAGTGTTTTCTTTATTATAAATACGCGCACGTATCGTAGGTAGACCGCTTTTTGATCTTGCAACTGTATCCTCAAAGCCTTTTTGTAGACCTTCCGGTGTGATAACATATGACAATGCTGTTGCGTCTTTTGTTCGTATACTACCTGAAGAAAATTCGATTTTATGAATAAATTAAATAATTATGATATTCATTATCATATAGCAACATTTTTATTATGATAGTTTCATTATTAATTCATTAATTTTATAATTAATAGTATTTTTGTTTACCTGTGCAATTTTTTAATTCTGGGCAATTCATAACTGTGCAATTTAACACAAAATTAGCGTCAGATTTAATATTTACATCCGCCCAAAAGTCAAGACTGTTTAATTTAATGTTATGCTCATTAATATTTAAATCAATTGGACAATTCAGTGTATTAAAAATTCTTATTTGTGCCGAACCCGCTGACGGTAATACTGGATATGTTTTCTATAATAATAACGGAACGTTATTTTGGTTAAAAAAGTATTAAAGAAATCGAAGACCGAAAAATAATTACCTCTAATTGAAATTCAACAAGTGCCGATACAACGAAAGATAATGCAGCTAATAATCCACCAACGGTAAGTTTCTTTAAGGGTGTATTAAGAAAATTTATTTTTGCAAATAAAGGATAGATACAGGTTTCAAAAATTGGAATAAAGAGGAGAATTAAGAGTGGATTGACAACTTGCATTTGATCAGGCTGAAGTAAAAAGCTACCGATTTCACCATCCATTTGCGTTGCTTGAAACGTCCATCTGGAACCTTGTTGATCAAAAAGTGCCCAAAATACTGGTAAAGGAAGGAATAGTTTCAAAACTTGTAAAGCTGCTTTGATATCATTGATTAATTTACGATCATATTTGACTTCTGCGTGTTCCAACCAATGATCTCGTTTTACCTTCGATTTCACTTTGTTATAAATCGCACACTGAAACGTTTCTTTTCTTTTAATAAAGATTCATAGATTTAACGACATATGTCGATGTATAACATATTAGCAAAAAATATATTTCTGTCGTAATTTCTTAATTATAAGACTTACGGAAACGCACTTGGTAACATTCCATACGACGTTGTCGGTAGGTTTGGTCATCCTGTACAGGGGTCTGCCCATTAAAAATATTACTGTAAAAGGTATTATCTTATAATAGAAGAATATAGATATATTTATTATGTTTCAATTTACAAATATACCATACCTATTGATATTGCCATTAAGACAGCAGGTACAAAGAAGGCTAAAGAGTAACAAGTTTTCTCGTCGAAACATGATATATTACTTCTTAATACTGGTGTAAGAAAACTAGAGATCAACGATCCGGAATTGATAGCAAAGTAAAAAAAGGAAAAGAATAAAGATAGATACCGCTCTTGTTGCGGTAGTATAAATTGATCACCTCCAAATGCTGCCACGCAAGGTTTTATACCTCCTGAACCGACAGCTATGAGGAACAGACCAAGCAATGAAAATTCTCTAAAAATTCGAAAATACAGGCGTGGTAAATTTTTAAAAGATCCATAGATTAGATTCAGTCTCATTCAAAATGATGGTTCGATTAAACACGAATGTTTCTAACATAATATGAACGATATATCTTTTACATTATATTTTATTGGTTTTTTTAACTTTCAGTGGCTTACCTTATTGACAATCCTATAGTAGGTGCGGAGGCTAAAGAAAGTAAAAATTGTCCGATGGCGTAAATTACGCTGAGATAAAAAATTGTACGAAATTTTCCGAGTGCTGAATCAGCCAACATGGCACCAAAAAGGGGAAAGAAGTAAACGAACATCGTAAAAGCGTGGTATATCGCTGTTGTCGTATCATCATCATATGCGAGCTTGTTTTGAATATATAGCGTCAAAACGGCTAAAAAAAATTAATTGTTAAAGAAATCCAAATCACAAATTAAATATATTTTCGTTAACTTACTGCGCATGCCATAATAGGAGAATCTCTCGCAAAATTCATTACTGACGATGAAGAACACCGACTTTGGATATTTAAGTTCCTGCAATATTTTCAAAATACATGTATATGTAAATCTTCGGATACAGTTCTTGATAGTATTTATAGAAAGTATTAGATTAACCCTTAAATATTTGTATCCTTTAGAAAAATGTAACACGGTATTATTTTTGTATCAAAAATGTATGCACTTATAATCTCTATATAATTATATAGATCTGTTGTAACTATTATATATAACTATTATAAATAACTTTTTCTTAAATCTATTATTTTCATTATTCATAATAAATTATTAATGAAAAGCATATATGTATAACGAATATATACTTTTTTATATTTAATCTTTTACATCCGTTTCATACACGTTCTTAAGGAGAACAGGAAATTGTTTCCATTATATTGATTAAGATATCGTATATTGACTGGATCTTCGAAAATGTTACCGATATAATTAAGAGCTGATTATACATAAATTCTACTGGAGATAGAGATATATTTTATCGTATGCTGATAAAATCATTTAATATTATTTTGAACCCCTGCAGACATTACTTCCTGTTTTTGTACTAAAGGTTTAACTCTTCGGCTGACTCTACTTTATCGTTAAATTCCTTTAATTTGTATTGTAAATGATTTCGATCAATAAGAATCATAAATAACAATAATGAGTCATGAATACAAAGTCATTCATGTAGAAATGTTGCTTTCGATACGAAAGTCGTTGCAAAAGCTTATATATTGTCTATAAACCCAATTTTGTTTTTACACTATTATAGACAATGCAGCCGGCTATCCGGTCTTAGTACATCCAAACGTGTAATTTTATTTTCTGCCGTCTAATAAAACCGTTCGATCAAGGTATGATTGCGACATTTAAAATATACTACGTAAAGCGAACATTTCGATACGTTTTGAATAAACTGAACGATGAAACATTAACAGTCATTGATGCGAGGAAGAAATTTTCAATTATGGATCGTATCGATCAAATTGAATTAGCGCTGGCTGAATCAAGAACAGCTTGGAAAGCTGTTTGGCCAGAATGTATTAAAAACAAAGATCTCGACCTCCTTAATACGACAGAATTTTTCAACATCGTAACATTGGCATATACAAATGACGGAGAAGGATTCGATGATCTATCATTTGAAGATATCGAAACACTCTGTAGGATAAACGTGTAATCTTTATGAAATAAAATGTTTAAGATCCTAACGCGAAAACTCATGGTTTATTCTATTATTTTCGTTGATTTCTTAGGACTGGAACCAATTTTCTCTATTTTTCGATGGATGTAGTACATTTTTTTACACGTATTCTTCGGGAACGTATCTATAGTGTAAATACAGGTGTATATGAGTTTCTTGTAAGCTGACGTCTTGTTTAACAATCTTAATCAAACGTATTAATCTGTTCAAATACAATTCAAATCAACGGAAAAAAGGAAGTAGACAGAACGGAAATTAGAGAAGATAAAATATATCTCTTGATAAAAATAAAGCAAGATTTAAGGAACACGGATTAATTTATATGGATTTTAATCGAATGTGCAATGTATATAGTATATTTTAATATTAATTATTGTTAGATCGACATACGGAAAATAATGTATTGTTAAGTTTATAATATAAAAAACGAAGTAAATTGTATTTTGTAATCTTGAAGTAGGTTACTCATATCATTCTTGAACACTACTTAAATCGATTAGGATCTATATACACTATGTAAGATAAGCTTTGCCATTATCATTTTTCTTTTATATAAAGATTGCTTCTTGTCCTACTTTATGAATGAATTTCTTTCGATATACTAAGTTTATACTGCGTAACTTCGTAAGTTAATTAAGAAAAGATTAATTGTAGATTATTTCTTTAAGAAAATACAAGAACTTTTCTTATCTGCATGAAAGCAAAGATGCTTGATTAGTTTTCTTTTCGTATATTCCTTTGTACAAGGAGACGTATATAACATTATAATGTTTAAGTCTTCTGATCTGGTTATCGAATTGCGTATATTGTTTCATTAGAATTTAATTTTACCATTATATTATAATTAGACGATATTGAAATTAGACAAATCTATCTTTGTTATAAGTGAAAGTAATACTAATATTTCACGATCTATAAACGAATGGACTTTGTATTGCGATCATATTCCAAAATATTTAATTGTACAACGCAGTACAGATTATAATCCTATAATATTAATTTTGATTGTTATCCTTGAATCGCTTGATAATTTTTTAATTAAAGTTTTAAATTTATTTTAGATCGTGATCATTTTTATCTTCGAAATATTACTATTAATTTATATCATCATTATATTTTTCAATGTAATTTAATATAGTAAATGCAATACTTGGATTTCATTATTTTATTTTTAACTTGCTATAACAAATATAAGAAAAGCGTTTGAAAATATTTTTTTACCTCTGTATTACAGTAAGAAAATACTGTTTAAAAATACTTAATAAAGTATAAGTTCGGTTAATGATCCGTGAGGTCGACGTCGAAAATTTGAAAGTTTGAATAAATCAACATATAAACAGTATCGGAATAAATATTTGAATTAGACTCGTTTCGATTAATATTCGAAGAAGCGACGTAAATATTCAACGATTCGGTTCTTTATATCAATGTTATAATTTATTTTTAATATTATTATGATATCGCATGATAAATAATTTGAAAAATAATTTTTGATTGGAAAAGGAAAAAACGAGTATTATTTGTCCTTGTCTTTACGTAACCATTAGTTTCACTCGACCCCGATTTTCCCACAACTATTGTCGTACTCGCTGTTGCAATATTATGATAGATCGAAATTAGAAATTACTCGAAGCGCTTAATTTATCGGTATGTACACAATGAACAATATTATTTCTCATTTAACGATAATATAACGTTCTTGGACATACTCAACTTTTTCTTGAGAATCTGAGGGCCATCTTTTTTTAGTATTCAGGTTGCGCTCGCCTCAGATACGGACTAGAGATACGTTCGCTTTACCGTCCAGAATAGAACGAATAGAAAATAAAATCGTACACCATAAAGTGGTCAAAGTCATAAGTTACTTTTTAAACGAGTATAAGGCGTACATTTTTAATTTCTACTTTTACTTTCGACCGTTCAGATATTAGTCGTTACAAAGATTTTCACTTTGTAACACTGTGCAGATGTTAATTGATGACAACAACGCGTAACGAGGGATAGCGCGATCCAAAATTTGAAAATGTTCGCAACGTTTCCCGCCAAATTTATCGATGGTACTAATTTTCGACGATAATCATTTACAATGACTTATCGATTCATTGCCTCGGCTGTACAAGCAACATTACTGCTAATTATTTCCAGCATTAACGGTCGACTATTTGCGCGTAATTACCAACAATGGGAAGATAAAATATGCTTTTTTAAATACGAAGAGTGCGCGCGATAAGTTGGCACAATTTTTCTTGCAGAATTCCTTTCGGAATTTAATACTTTATATCTGTAACATTTATATTAATAACAGCATTAGGAACATAGTTTCAAAAGACTAATAAGAAGCACATGAAATAAGTAGAGGCAAAATTATTGCCAATTTATCGTGCGCATCCTGTATATACGATATTACTGTTTTACGTAATACAAAATTTCCTATTTTATCTTCAAAACAATTATTTTTAATTGACAACGTTTAAAAACCGTTCGTCGTTACACTAAAGGAATTCAAACCACTGCACGTGATCAACACGTGTATGTGTTTGCGCGCGCGTGCGACCACGTCTCTGTAAATATTTTATAGAAAGTATTTTCGAAGTACGAAGAATTTGCATTCGAGTACTCCGGCCTTTCAATTCCTCGCTTATTAAAAACGTGTCAGTGCGTTTTCATCAACGCGATAGCAGTTATTTTGGGTCTCGTCGATGAGACCATTCATTGCACATTATCCATCTGTCACGGTGCTTCTCTCATCGATCACAAGTCGAATTCGTTTTTAGGAAGCGCGATAATCGTACTTCTCGATTGGAGCACGCTGTTTCGTAAAAATTAATTTCCGATCGTCAAATAATCGGTATCGCGACCACGCGACGCTCAAACCGATTACGCGATACACGGACGAATCGCTTTCCGGTGTCCTCCACATTTTCTACATATCGTCGATGGAACGATTATTCACTCCTTATCTGTAACCATAAATAGGACGTTGAATATGTTTTCTTTTTACGCAACGAGAAACAAGATATCGAGTGCGCTCGCTGTGTAAAAGTAAAAAAATCGCGATTCTTGTTGTGCTAGTGTCTCGAGCAATATCGATGGAATCGTTCGGTCGTCGATCGTAGAAACGTTCGATCGAAAAATAGGGGAGAGAACGTGCGCTGTTTCACGGTGAATTTTGCGAGTATTTTTCTCTAGGGAAATTCACGCCTTTTCCGTACCTTTCTGGTGACCATTTCTGTTCGTTTTGCGTCAGGATCGCACGGAATAATCGACGAAAATCGGCGAGGATCGATGACCGAAGCGCGATAGGCAGGCAGATCAGTATGATGAACAGAACGTCACTGACACGAGACGTTCGCGAAGCGCGCGGACTCCTCGAAGACTCGACGCGCTGCTCGGTACAGTTCGAGAAGGAAAAATTCAATGCGCGATCGATGGCGCTGCTCGATCCGGATCGATAGATCGGCGAAGGTTGGACCTTCAGTGCCGGACATAAAATGGAGAAAAGCAGTGAAACCGAGAGATGAGAGAAGGCATCGAAAAAAATGTGTTCCTCGAGTTCATCTTTTTTCCTCCTTTCTATTACAGTCCAATAAGACCGTCCTTGATCTATGATCTATCGAAACGATCTAGAGACGAGTAGAGAAACAAATGCAACGAATGGGTCGTGGCGATTCGAATCGCGCGTCGAGAAATTATTTCTGGAAGAACGAAGTCGAGTTAACAGCGAAAGCGTAAACGGGATCTTGGAAGGAGAACGAACGCGTTCTCTTTTTACGATATCGCGTCGAGACATCGGTAAAATCGCGGGCATGACGATTAGCCAACGATGGAATGCTAGACAGGCGAGGAACGAGATGGGATCTGATTTTTTCGTAGGAGACAATAGACGCGTAACACGCGTAATTACGATTCCAACGTAAACGTCTTGACGCGTGTAGATGGTCGTGCGACGACAAGGCCCGGTAACAACAGCTTTTGGAATGACACGAAAGTATCGGTTCGTTTATATCGCAGTTGTAATCTGTCTGGTGGCACTCGAAGAAACGAGATATTAAAATGTGTCGAAATTAAAATATTTATCCGTCCGGCGGAAAGAGTTTGCGATAATTCGCCAGACTTTAGATTGTTGCAAGTCAAAGTAGCTTTCGATTATCCGCGAAATCTACCGATTTTTTTTTTTTTGGGAGGATGTTACGAACTTTGATCGAAAAAACTCGAAGACGCATTCCGTCCGATCGACGAATAATAATCGTTTTGAATGTTTGGTAGTTTGACTATTTTTGGTAGTTTGACGTGCGATGCGATTACGTATGTCGATCGCGGTAGAAAGTGGGTCTCGTGAATTCGAGAGGATTTATTTCGTCACCGAGAAAACATTTTATCGCGTTTTTTCTCCCGGTGATGTTGCATGCAAAATATTTTTATTAAGTATTATTAATGAAAAAATTGATATCCATTGTTGTGGATAAAATACATAAAAAATATGCGAGTGCGTGCAAAGTAGCATTCTATATTCGCGACATCGAAAAAATCGCTCTAATAAGACGAGGAAAAATTACTTGATTCTAACGTATCTATGAGCTTGATAGAGGCAATTAACACGTTTTTATCTTTTAATATGCACATCGATTTCACTGTCGTCACAAATGTCTTATACTTCTTTCACAACAATTTTGCAGAATTAAAAGCTATAATAATAATAATAATTTAAGTAGCTTATTAGATTTGCCATTGGTATGGTATTTTCTTAAAAGTATTTTGTCCTTATCTTCCTCTGATCCAACTAATGTACGTTGTACCGATAAATTCTTCAATCTTTTACAAGATACCAAGTTGAACAATGGAATTTAGATAATATTTAATTCGAAACAAAAATAATGCAATACTGCATAAAACAAACTCTGCGAAGTTTAAGATGTATTTTGGTGGTTTGAATTCTTTATATGAGATAGCTTTTAAAAGAAAAAGTGTGTGTGAATAAAACTCAAATCTTTGATTAAAGATTAATACTAAATAAAAAATTTAGAACATATCCTGAAGTTATTTTATCTTATCCTGTGTATCTTATTAATAACTGCGTCTTAGTAATTTTATCGAATCTTTTACTTACCGGTTCGATTGCTTCTGGATCATTTTTATCTCCTGAATCGTCTGAAAAAAGAAATGGCGTATCTATAGTGAAAGAATATTTAAAGTATTCGTAGAGATTGTATAAGCTTATAATTTACACATATTCTTTATTCATGTGTTACTTTTTGAAATGGGTCAAAACTGAATTAAATTCGTTGCAAATGTAACATACATTCTTGTTAAGAATACAATTAAATATTTGAATCGATAAGCATTGCTTTCTTATCATTCAAATTGTACGAATAAAATTTCAATTACGATCTTTTTATCGTACTTCTGGGATTAAAGAAAATATAAAAGTCAAAAATAATTGATCGATATACCGACACATTGGGTATTTTAGAAATTTTATTTTTTTCAAATCAACGTGTTATTTTACCGTATACAGTTACGATACGATTACTTTTGTAAGCCAAGATTAAAAACGAAATAAAAACACAAATGAAATACTTATGAATAAATTAAAAAAGATAAACAAAAAGTAATTTATTATTTACGACAAAAAATGCGAATATTTAGAGCTATTGAATAGAATTTACGTCTTCCTACGATCGAAGTATGAGACGATATATCGATGATGTCAAGAATAACAGTAAGTATTGATATAATTCACCGTGTAATTCACAGAATCAATCTAAAGAGTCGAGTTAGTAGCAAGAAATTGTAAATTAATACAATAAGTTAAAAGAAGATGAGTTTGCACAAAAATATATTTCTAAGTCAGCTGATTTTTTTAAAATGCCGATGATAAATTCTTGAAAATTATAGAATTTTAGATAAGAAAGATGATTTTACAATATCTAATTTAGCATCAAGTAGATTATGATGTTAAAAAAATTCCAAGAACAATTGATAATATAATATCGAAGGTGTATTTACTACTTTAGATACGTAATTCTTATATCAATAAAAAAAAGCCAGCTTGAAAATTATGTTAAACATCAACTGCTGTGCTTAAAAAAAATAATATCAAAATACTATTCACATTTAGAAATGTTACTAATATATCAATTATCATGTATATATATTTATTATATAATAAAATAGTAAGAATATAAAAAGAGATAAATAAGTAAATAAAAAATGCTGGAAACATATACGAACCCTCCATTTCATTTTCAGAATTTTTTCTGTGTTTCGACATGCCTCTAGACACTGATCAATTCGATCAATCTACTGTTTGTTAATATTCCAAAGCACGTAAGATACTCTTTGACTTCTTCGGCCAACAATAAGATTGACACTGATCTGCTTTTCATTCGTTGTACATCTTATCTACTGAAATATATCAGATAAGAATCATTAAAGAAAACGTCCATCTTCGATTATATCACGAATAATTTCTAAAATAAAAATAGGCATATTAATGTATATTAAAAATTGGCTTGCTTGTATTTTCTGTGAGTGAAAGAGTTATTTATCTTTTAGATTTCAATATTAAAAATTTTAACGCAACGACTGTAAATATTAAATAAAAATATGATTAAATAAACATTTCCACGAGAAAAAAGACTCATACTTTCTGACGATTTTCTTTTTTAAAAATACTTATATATCAATAAATACTTGTAAATATTATAAATGTATAATTAAATATTAAATTATATTATATAAAATATAAGTTAATATTAAAAATTAAACTTATTTTGTTCACTATTCCTTAAAATACTACAATACTAACAAATGTTCAACTTGTTTGATAATATAATTTAGTCACATTTATCATGAAAATAAGAAAAATATTTACTTCAGATGTACTTGTACCTTAACTATCAATATACTTCGCCGAAAAATTTCATTTACAAGATTGCTCGATGTATTTAACAGGGAATAAAATGAACGTGAACGTACAACTTTCGACAGAGTTTACTTTGGTAATTAGTCTTGTATGGTACGTGTATATACGTGTAAGTAAATAAGTCTTATTTTGTATTTATGTACGATAAATACAGGCACATGCTATTCAATGTTTCCTTCTTTTCGAAAATATCGGCTGTAACGAATGCGAATTTGTTACGAGATAAAATTAAAGTGAGATAAAGTAGCAGGTAAAATAATTTTATAGACAAAAAATTGTTTAAATGAAAACAAAATGAAATTAACATTTTTCTCCATATAGGCCGTATGTCGAATACGCGGAGCAGTAGACATTTTTTCTCTTACCCTATATACGCTGCAATAGGCAGAGCAGCGAACAGATTCAATTAATTAATAATATTACTTAAGCGTGATAATAGAATAGCCATTCCGAGAAAGGTTTTCGACTACTGGCTGATTCGAGGTTTTGTTCATCATTATTCAATGATGAATAGCACGATAGTCGTATTGCTTTTTTGGCGGCCGCGGTAGTTATGCTCGCTCATCTTTTTAACTTATTTGCTATAATAGAACAATTATTAATTCTAATTTGAAATATTCTAATGATTCAAGATCACAAGATGTGAGGAAGATGAGTAAGGATTTTAGAAGATAGAAGGAATATATTGTATTCGTTGCATATGGTTTTTAAAGATAAAGTGCAAGTAGAATTAATGCGTATTACGATGTTGTCTGCTATGTCGGTAGTCCGGTTATCTGGAGAGTATGGAGGAAGTACGGTCGGACGGGGAAAACCCATTCCATATGCTGATTATACTAGCTAGTGCTAATATGTATAGAACGTATCATCTGTACAAGATTAGAATTGTATTATTGGCTGAATTTTTCAAAAGATTAAATTGCAAATTTTAATGAATAAAAGTAATATCGGCACATACCGATTAGAAACCTATAAGCCTACAAAAAATTTTAAAGTATAACTTTATTACAAGGAACCAAACGTATAAGCACCCACTTTTTGCTTTTTAAAAATTTTATTTTGAAAAAATAATGATACTTACGGCGTAACAGTTATTAAAAATAATGAATTATTTAATCCGTGTATTATAATTGAAGTAACATTTTGTAAAAATGATGTAAATTATATAACCTTTATTTTGTATCTTTGTATATTAACGCATGATTAAATTACGCGTATTAAAAGTATTTTCCTACGTTTTTTAACCAAACTTATTTTATTTTATTATATTTATTTCCAATATAT
>JAITYT010000205.1:148251-166329 GCA_025433975.1 Liostenogaster flavolineata | reverse complement strand
ATATATATATATATATATATATATATAAGAATCAATATTTGAAGTTTACATTAAAAATTTAATTTAACAGTTTAGAAAATTACAAATGATTATTTATTTATAATATTTGTTCAAGTCACCTGGTAATATAAATATATAAAGAAAAATGGTATCAATGATATTCTAGATGATTGATTAAATCATACAATGACACATTTTTACAATTTAATGGTTATGCTTAAATGTGAGTACACATATGTACATACGTAGATCACACTAAACTCATATCTCAAAGATCAATGATAAGTTTGTAATCAGTTACTGATTAGTAACAGACTTATTTATTCAATATTCTTTATGTGATGAATTAATTATCAAATAATTACAAATTTATTCATTAAATGTTCACTATTATTCACATAATGCTCTCCTATTTGACAGACACGGATATTTCGTAAAAATTTCATTTTAGACTCGTATTTCGCGAACAAAAATTTAGAAATAATAATATAATATATTTTACAAATTTGTAAGCATCAATGATCTAATTAATATTTTAAAATTCAGATTGTTATTATGCTCTAGTCCTTATCATGAAATGACAATGTAAAATTACTTAAAGTACTAATAATTACTTCAAAGTTAAAATTGAATTATTTAAAATCGAGTTTGAATATTCGAAAACATTAAGTTCAATTCCTACAAATCAAATAACTCGAAATTGATTCGATACAATATTATCGAGTAATTGTTCTATCGAGTTCAATCGGGTACTTAAAATTATATTTTAAGAATATGAATATCGAATATTGTTGCAAGAGAAGTATTAAAAAGCAATAACATTTAAGATTCTAAATATACCTTTCCTGCTTAACCATAAATTATATAAATTACGTTTCTTCTTATATCCATTCGCTACAACAAAGCGTACGAGGTATAGCTGTACTTTGATTGGTACAGAGCTGGAATACCTGCGCCTTCTTTTGCAAATCCAAATAAAAAAAAACACTCTATTAACACACGATACATCCAATCGTAGATACCTTGGCGGTAGTGCCAAGATACTAGAGCGAATGTCATAAAAATATAAAGAAAAGACTTATTTAAGAATCACGTCAAAATAGAAATTATTTAAATTCATTTCAAATATGAATTGAATAATCAAAATTCAAATTTCAAATGTGGGAGTTTAAGGAATATTTTTAAACTTTAAAATAACGAGGAAGCTATGATTAATTTTTAACGAAGAAATCAGGGGGGGGGGAGAGAGAGAGAGGGAGAGAGAAAGATGTATATGGGATAATTTACCGTGTGGAAATGTAGCAGCTTCTACGCTTTGATCGAGAAGAATAACAAGAGTGCCCAGGCAAGTGCAGACAAGGCTTAAGATAAAGCAGAGGCTGCATGTAAAACAAAGAAGAGCTCCTCCGCCACTGTTTCCTCGTTCCGAAGATGTTCTACAATAAGTTTGGTCGGTATTTTTGCGGCTTGTTGCACCGCCTTCTGATCGTATTGAAACTTTTCCACTCATCGAGGCTGCACGTATCTTCATTCTGAAAGATAAAAAGCTCGAATTTGATCTTTCGACATCGAAAATTAAATACCTAATTAGAATCAACGATGCGTTCGATATATCAACACCATATTGAATTATTTAATTTATAAAAATTCTGGGATACGTTAGCTTTATTCGCGTATTCGTGGAATATAAGTTCGTTGTTACGACGTAGTCATAAATGAAAACTTCGTCCGTGTACGACTTATAAAGAAAGAAGAACGATGCGAACGGAATTTGAAATTTTAGGTCACAAGGCAACGTGAACTCGTTTTAATTCAAGTCGCCACCACGAGATTACGCCACGAATTATTTTCTTCGCATCGGTATGAATAAAGTCGACGTTACCTTCCCGTATAATTCAAAGATTTCAAGTGATCATGTTTAAAACAATAGGAAAGATAGCGCAATATGGATCAAATAATTACAATATGAGATTACATTCTTGGTGTAAGATAAGCTTAAATTTTACGCATCTAATGTAATGCAAGAATTATGGCATGTTATTATGGAAAAATGTATAAATAACACGCAGACGAAAGCTGATACAAGGGAAACGTTTATCACGTATCTGTCTTCATATTACGATAGATAACTAGGAAAGATATTTAATTATTAGTCGTGGCAGGTATAGGTTTAGATAGACAGTGAGCTTAAAGTATAATGTGATTATTATTTGTATTATAGTTAAAATAATTGTGTTTGTAGGAAGTACGTAGTACGTTAATAGGTTAAAAAGTATTTCTACGAAAGATTATAAAATTAGCTGATATTAGACAATCTTATCGTGCTTGGTTTTATACTTGTTTCGATATGCATCGTAAAATTATATTTATTTAGTGTAATCGAAAAAATTACTGATAAATAAAACGAAAAATTACGATATAAAGATAATTCAGATCAGAGTAATATCCCGTACTCGATATTATTTAATATCATTGTTTCTTAGAAAAATACTCGTCGTAATCGTATACGAATAAAAATCAATGAATATTATTTATCGTTACCTTTGTTGTATGTACACAATGACTGCTCGGAAAGTTTCATAAGTCAATATTTAAATTTTTAATATCGTAGAAACTCAATACCAATCGATTATAATGTAATCGCATATGCATATTCCGAAACGAATCGAACGGATTATTAGCAATGATCGATTATCGTTTCTACTGACACCTTTTATCATACACACAGATTTTCTAAATCTCTATTGCAAAAAATGTAATAAATGAATATTTCGAGATTTATTTAACGCATCGAACAAACTCTTAGAATCATTTTTTCTAATTCGTACGTTCATTCGTACACGGACATCCGTGTAGCTAGAAATTTAAAAAAAATGCAAAACTAAGAGGTCTTTGACTTACTATTTCCAATGGCGCATTTTTAAAGGCGTTCATGTGTAAAATAAAATATAAAATTTCAAACACGAAATTTGAATTCACTGATATACGTTATCTGGATCATGTTACGATGGATATTGCGAACGATTATAACCATTATTTCTAGTTTCTAAGTGAGATCTCATTTGTGCGTGCGCGTGTTCCATAAAATCCTACGCCTAAATGATTACGCGAATCGAATTTTAATTTTCATTAGAAACGTCTTACGTCATGAAAACGTACCAAGAGTTTCGTGATTTTAAAATGGCAGACGTTTTAAATAACGGAACCGGTGGAAAAGTTCTTGGTGTATTTTTTATCGTGAAAGCAACAAATACAAGAAGAGAAGTTAATCGAACGGAATTAAATGGAATCTTAAAAAAATATCACATTTATCACAATTCAATGGACAAAGCTAGAGATAAGGAGGAGAAATATGAATCATCTACGGGCACGTTACAGTGTTTTGCCTTTGTTAAATCCGTTATTACTTGACATATAAAGTGCCAAGCACGTATTTTCTATTTGATACACGGAGCTGCTTTCACCAACGACTCGCCAATACTTCCGACGCACAGAACGATGTATTTCTTTGCGTCTAAATAGGTTCATCGGTTCGTATTTTATCAATACATTCAAAATTTGAAAGATCAATTTTAAATATTAATAATTTTGATTAATAATTTATTAATTTATGAAAAATGATTTTTAACCAGAGAGTTTGGTAAAAGAGATAGTGTGAGAGAGAGAGAGAGAGAGAGAGAGAGAGAGAGAGAGAGAGAGAGAAAACTTACTTCGATTAACGTGTCGAAATCGCACAAAAAATTTACCAAAGATACACGACCTAATTATACCGCATAGAAAGATGTATGTACCAGTACAGAAACTACTAAAAACTAAAATTATCTTTAAAACGTAATCGTACAATTAGAATAAACACGAGTCACATTTTGTACCGTTATTTTTTTAATTTAAACGTATATTTATAAGAATTGTATTCCAAAGTTAATTTCAACACCGGAAGATTTACAATCGCGTCTTCTTCTTCAAGATAATGAACGATATAGACAATGGGATGATAAAAGAATTACACTTTTAAATACACTTGGATATCAGTGGCGTATCAAGGGTGATGAATATTAACCGTTATTGGGAAAGAAATTATAAGGCGTACTTACCAAATAAAGATAGGACGTTGCTAATGATTTTATTAGAGTCTGTACGATAATGTTAATCGCTAATACGTTTTTATTCACGAACTCATTACGGTCGGTGAAATTGTAAATACTGGCGAGATCGAGCACACCTATCTTGCACAACCGACCGTATCTTTCACATTACTTCATTCCGCTACGTTCGTGTTCCGATTCGGTTTAATCTTTCTATGTACTGTCCATACGGTCATCTTATACACGTACGTAACACGACGTATCTCCTAATGGAACGAAACGCCAGGGACGTTTAGAACAAACGCATCACCCAATGCAGAATACGTGCAAATTCGCATTCTCTTCAAATAAACCGTGTAAGATACGGCGCGTTGTCGCTATTAAAAAGAAAGAAATTCGTTTAAATTCAGAGAAAATATTCGAAATTCTTCGTAGATGGTCAGAGAAATATTTAAAAAATGGTAAAAAAAAATACGCGTAATACGTCTATCTCGAGGAAAGACCTACAGATGTATATAAATAAATTATAAATACCGAATAAAGAATAAAATAATATTTAATTTTATCTTGTACACTATATTTTTCTAATACTGTTCGTCACTGCGTGGTACTTAAATACTCGAGTTAGAGCGTTCAAACGCCTGAAATATTAGACATGTACTGATTAATAGAGGGAATTTCTTGATCGATGCCTCGTATACAAATGACGTAGAATATTGTTTGCAAACAATAAAAATAGATGAATTTGACGTGGGATTTAACGAACTATCATGCCGTTTGTTAATAGTTCGATTTAAACTTTCGTTTATATTTGCTTCCTTTTGCCAGGAAGTACGTATTTATATGAATTTCATGACGTATTGTGCGAGTCGAAGAAAGGAAATTGATTAAATCAAGTAAGACAATGCGATTACAACACACTTTTATATAATTCAGTACACGGGAGTTTGAACTACTTGAAGCAATGACGAAATGCATTACTAATTGAGCGTCATGAATATGTGCAGCTGACTTGCATTTAAATTTACTGATAATTAGAGCAATTTAGCACAATACGAGTTTCGTTTTATTAGTCATTTTTGTCTATAACAATAGGAATCATAAATAATGTAATTAACGCGATCAAGTGATCGAGATAGAAGCAGAAGAAATGAAGTAGACGGCAGAAAAATATCCCTTGATAACAATAATTTATTCGTAAAACATTTTTCTAAATATCGACATAATCACGTTTTCTCTACGAATCACTACGAATCTTAATTTTATTAGATATTTAATTTAACGCATTAAATTTTATGTATATATAATATATATTAGAAGTCGAATAATCTACTTTTATAAATTCTGCTAAATAATATATGCATTTACATATCATAGCTCACCGTTTAAGATCAGGACAATATTTAATTCACCGACAAAGGAAGTGTAAGCACTTCAAATCATTCTTCATTCGCTATTTCGTTTCTAGTAATAGAACGATCAACGTTTTAAGGCAAGTTATCGATGTTAGATTGTCGCGCTATTGCTAGTTCGTAAAAACTATTCGTCGAGGTATCGCACTTGTCCGTTTATTCATCGAATGTCGTTGACTACATTAAGAAGGATATATTTAATTGACATATCATGCTATACTGTTCGTTCGATATTACGTTTTCTACAAGATTTTTCTATGAAATTTTGATATGAATTCTCGTTAAATATTCTATACGGAAGACGGAAGGATAATTTTAACTTCGTCGCTTAAATTTGCATCGAAGGTGACGAATACAGAAGTTACCGTTATAAAAGTACGAAAACAAACCAACTACTTTTAAACTATGGAAGTAACTTTCTAAGTGGAAATTTCTATCGTCCGCTCAATTTAGTTCGAGTGTGCGGAATTATTAAAGGAAAAGAATTCGTTTCGTAAACGTATTTCGACAAATGCATCTTCGCTAATACTAACGACTAACCAAATTTTCAACGATCGTAGTATAAAATTACAACCCGTTTCGACATAAATAGTTACAACGCTACAACGATATTTCGAACTATTAATTGACCAGTAATTGACAATCGAGATACGTCATTGTGCTAGCGGAAACTTTAACCTTTTGTGTTGGGTCTTTCATTGTGACTTCATTGAACGCATAAGCCATAAAAATCGACGTACGATTCCGATTAAGAAAGTACACTTATCTAGTAATAAAGTAATTAACTTACATAAATCTTCGCAAAATAAATAATTTTGATATAGTAAAGAGAACGGTTTTTTAATATTAATAAGTATCATTGGCAATCAAATGCTTCTTTCGGCTATTCAACGAGAGACGGAGTACCGTTGAAAGGATCAATACTCGAATTAAGGCATCCGTTAAGATTTCACGTTGTTATCAAGAGCGGACTTCAATCCACCTTATTTATGACCACGATGTTTTGCATTTGGTCATGTTGCATATCTTTGTCGCCCCAACCCCAAATCGCATCTTTATGCGTATGAGTGTGACTATTCGTGCGTTCATATCGTGTACCATCGCCGGTTCTCATAGCGCGTTTTTCCACCATGTCGGTCGGAACGGTCTTCATGTCGTAAGCCCAACCGATCGAGGCAAAGAAATCGATAAAAGCGGTCGTAGCGTTGCCGTTGTAATTGCCTAATTCCGCCGCTTTGTAATCCCATGGAAAGACATGATGATAATTATGCCAACCTTCCCCAAACGTGCCATAGGCAACTTTCACGTTATCCGTTGGGCTTATGGAGCTGTAAAAATGGGTTAGCAAAAAGAATAATAAGGTTATCTATTTCTGTTTTACATCGTTCAATGGACAAAAGAGAAATTTATAATGTTAGGAGGATCATACCAGGAGTAAACCATTATTTTATAGCGTAACATTAATCTGTATTAAAAAAAAAGATCTTTCATATATCTTCCACCGCGAATGGATACAGACTGACTCAATCTAGACTACCTGAAAATAATGGCGTAAATCCTGGTCCCCCTGATACATTTGATCAACTATTGTAAGTATTGTACTTCGTTATTGATTCGTTTTTAATCTTTTCAAGATAGTGAAAAATTTGATAACATCGCGTGCATGTTCAGGATATTTTATTTCGTTCAACATTAATTAGTCGTTCTATACTACTGCGCGTAGTTAACGTTATTTATACATACTTATCGAATGGTTTTATGCCCCAGATGTGTGCAGCGGAATTAACCAACCATGTAAGATTCAGGGATAGCGTGTATCGAAAGATAGTCACGTACCAAGCGTACATCGATCGTTCACCCCAGAAATAACATGGAATCCACGTTGGTATGAGGAAACAGCAAAGCGGCATAAGGACGATATATAGCCTACAATTAGAATTCAGTTATGTTCATTGATGCATTTAAATCGTGAATAACTTCGCTTAAATATGGATCACGCAGTTACTTAATTGCGATTTACAAATATATGTAAATATAAGGTATAAATTATGGATACAAAGAGCTCCGTTTAATCGTACGTTTTATAATTTTAATTAAAGCGGAATACGATAAAAATATAATGATTACACCTGACGATAAGTTATACGTTAGAGGTCGTACCTTCGTTGCCAAACGACAACAGGATCCTTCTCTAGATCACTCATATCTATGGTAGCACCTTTAGTGATGACATCCGGATGCTTACGGATTAGGAGCCATCCTATATGAGAGAAGAAAAACCCTCTTTGCGAGTTATGAGGATCGGCGTCCGTATCGGTGAATTTATGATGAACCCTATGATCTCTCACCCATTCGTAGATGTGATTCTGCAATACATGAAGATAAATTTGCAAATCTAATAAGATTAACAAAATTCGCCAGCTTCACACCCATATCACAAATATAAATTATCATACGCTCATAGATAATAACAGATGCAAATTTCTTTTCTTTTTTCTTTTCTATGCGATACGTTCTATGATGCGAATAGAATTATTAATGAAGGTTTTATAAAAGGTGAAACTTAATCAAACAAAGATCGAGATTCGCTTGTTAATAAAATTCGTGTTATAATGCTTGTTAAGAATAATTGTAAAGTAGAAAAATAATGGAAGGAAGTAGTAGTATGATATCGCTTATGTGACAACATTCGCTTGTAAAAATTTTATGACAACTAATACGCATAATTATCACGAGTGCTTGTACGACGTACGATACTTAAAAAGTAGTACTTTTTCGAACGATTTAATTAAAAGAATTAATTAAAAGATTAAATCGAACTTACTTGAAACGAAACAGTTTGCAATATCATGAGAATCAATCTCAATGGCCATTTCGCTTTGTAAGCGCGATGGGCCCATAGTCTGTGAGCTCCACCCGTGATACCTATCGCCGAGGACGAGGCCAAGAAGACTGCTAAAAAAAGATCAAAAATTATTGTACTTCCGTTATTTGAATTCGTAGACGCTATCTAAGTCATAATTTTTGGAACATTTTGCAAAGAATTGGATACTTACCTAATATGACAGTGGCGAATTTCGCGTAGAAAATTCCTAAGTAAATCCCATAGAGCGCACCGATATGAAGATACGCAAATGCGATA
Source organism: Liostenogaster flavolineata (assembly GCA_025433975.1). NCBI lineage: Eukaryota > Metazoa > Arthropoda > Insecta > Hymenoptera > Vespidae > Liostenogaster > Liostenogaster flavolineata. The sequence continues at coordinate 157,690 of JAITYT010000205.1, read as the reverse complement.
ACGTTCCTCCAAACTATCTGCCAATGGTATTTCGGCTTTTGACTCTGCGACTTTTCTAACGCCAACTTCTGCGACGCTGCCTTCTCTGTTGACAACTTATCTTGCTTAAGATCCTGCTGTGACGCCTCCAGAAACAAAGTCGCTGAATTGCCAAAAAGATTCGGCGCCATGTTGACCGAAAATCTGTGAAACGTATCGCATCAGAGACGGTCTGTTTATCGTGGACGATTCTGTCATCGTTGCAGAATTCAACCGGACAATCGAAGAGAACAAGAAGTAAGATTCGCAAGGAGCATAAAAACACATTAAACGTAACAAGTGTAACTCGTACTAGTCATTCATTCTTCGGTGCGATTTAATGCGTTCGTGCCGATTTTTGGTTTTTTTACAAATTTATTTATTATTTTATTATATATATATATATATTATATAATAATATTTTTTCTAAATCGGCACGAACTATTATAGTTCGCGTATGTTTTTTTCTTCGAGCAGCATATATTGGCAATTCGTCCGTGTAAGTGTCGTAAGTGCATCGACGTCGATCACACCGATAACCAATAGAAAATTACCGAGTGATAGCGCGTATCCGAAACAGGTTGTCGCTTCCGTGTCGATTCTTAGGCGAATATTTAACGTTCGGTATTATTGTTTAACCGTGTCTGAGACTACGAGAGTCTCGGGCACGAGTGAAACGCTTGCATCGAGGAAGGACCGGACTCTAACAAGTGGAACAAACGTTGATAAATCACGGAGAAAATATTTTAACGGCACATATTTTTGATCGTTCGAAATGCTCGTTGACCTAGTAATAAAACGCGAGATGAGAGAGCTGCAATTTTTTTCGATCGTTTTCTCGAACGATCGTCGCATTGTCGAAGGCAAGGCGCGCCGCTAAGGATCCTCGAAGAGCTGAGATTCCCTCGAGTTGCTCGCGATAGTTTCGAGGCCTTTCTTTCGACGAGTGCGAACCGTTAATCCTTTTAGTTCCGGACAACGATATATCGTCGTTCGCAACACTTGCAAAAAGCAAAGTAGAAGCAAAAAGAAAGCAAAGTACTTGAAGTCGCGAGTTCCATTGTGACTGTAACTTTGCACGGTCGTATATTGGTGACCTGTTCACATTAAAGTTTAAATTAATATTCACTGTGTAAAAATAAATTAATATTCATGTGTCGATCACAAGGCAAATTATCAAACTTTTTCCAAGACTTTAGTAGGATGAAGTCTTTTTTTCTTTGTCGATGTAAATGAACGTTGATAAGGATGTTTGCCGCTACTTGTGTATTGTAAAGTGAATAGCGAATCTGGAAAATGTACTTAATATCGCGGATGCTAACATTAAAATTCTTATATAATCAGACGATTATATAAGCGCGGTATTGTCTTGGCCGACGCGTCCGGTCATTGTCACTGTTGCTGACCCTCTGTTTAAGATCCGCGATCGTCTTTCAACGGTAAACAATGTCAAATCATTATCATCCGACGTCAAAGAATGACGATTCATTCGCTAGCTTATGTCCTCCATCAGGGGGAATTAGAGTAAATAACCAATCTCGAAAGCTGCTTCGACCAGCCGCGCGAATATGTGGATTCGAACAACGCGGACATTCGTTACCGCAAACTACGTTACGTAGCTTTGTAACGGTGCGTCCCATTACCGATTTCGTAAACAGCGGCGAGTATTAGGGTTCGCGCAACTATCGCCTTCAGCGATCGAATACGCTTCCAACGAGATGAACATTGCAACAAACTCTATTCCGCGAGATAGCCGCGTTTTATTGCCAGCCAATCGCAGACCGTCAAGGTTGCGTTATAAATCCTAAATAGAATCGACTAATTGAAGACGAGAAAATTGGAAAAACGAATCGAAGAAGATGGATTTCGAAGGTACTTTCGAACGCACACACAGCTTGTTTCGCTTTGTCAACGAAAAGTGCTTGGTAATCAGAAAATCTTGTCACGTTGTTATTTCGCTATCTATCCATTCGTAATGGCGCTGCGGATAACCGCAGGCATATGATTTAAATCTTCCGAAAGGTTACTAAACGCTTGCATTACATCGATATTGCGGTTTGACAGTTAAGAATATGATGTCTGTAGTTTTTTTTTTCTTTCTTTTTTAAAGAGACGTTCGTAAAGACATTTACGTTAGAACAGACCATTATCGGTTTATCATGGAATCACATAATTTTAATGAAAAATTTATTTTACGCGTAATGCATGTAATTATGCGCAAAAAAGATGAATAAAGAGAATATGGAGGTTAATGGGCATTTAACAATTCAAAATTGTTTAACGGAACCCGGTAAGTACAGATTCGCATAAATTCTTGTTCGCATAACATTATATTATATCCTAGTAATAAGAAATTATAATTCTTAACGCGACGTAACGTATAAACTAATTCTTTGTAAAAATCCATAGAAAAGCCGACATAAGAAATAGTCGTTATCGTTGTTGCTTGGGTAGCTTAGTGGACTAGAGCGTGACACGTGAAATGCGAAAACGCGAATGTGTGAGTTCGAATCCCGAATCCGCGGCACGAATTTTTTCACGAACATTTCGATGGAAGGTTTTAAATCTACGAATTTTCGAGGTATCGTGATTTATCCACGAAGCAAACATCGTTACACATATTCTAAGGATAAAAATACAAATAAATACGGAGAGCTGTTTCATTTTTGCCGCGAGATAAATTTCTTCGATAATATATAAAATAAAAACGCAAGAAGAGACGATATGTAACTTTTAGTTCGTGTTTTACTTTCGCGTGAAAAGTGAAAAAATCAAAAATTTCGCTGTCCTTTCTTTTTTGCTTCATTGATGATTCAGGTTTCCAGATTCAAAATAAAGATTATTTTAGGATTTGAGATTCATAAATTAAACCGGTATCGCTGTGTCTAACCGAATAAAAACGAAATCTAATGAAATTCGATATGATCTTTTATTTGTAATAATTATTCAATCTTTGCGTCTCCTTTAAAATTGATTCGTGTGCAACTCGACCTTCGCGGCCTTTACGGAAAGACAGAAAGCACGAGTATAATTTGCATCGAATCCACGACACATTAGAACGATTTCGACTAAGATCGTAAAACATTTACGATAATTCCTCTACGATCATCGATCTACGTTCGAGCATGTACAACGAAGAAACGAGTAAGAGACTTTTGCTGTCGTCGAAGAAACTCGTCGAAGAAACGATCCATTAGACGAGACACGTCCGTCAAGAAGAAAAATAGGTCATCGATAGAACTGGAAATATAAGTAAGAAGGAGAATAAGTAAGATTCCTACGAATGTTTTGCGTCGACGTCCTAACGTTCGTTTACGACATAATTTTCGGTTTTTTTACAAATTTATTTATCATTTTATTATTTATAATATATATTTTATTATATATATAAAATAAATAATTATATATATATATATTATATAATTAATTTATTTTCTTAAAAAAAAAAGAAAAAAACTTTTCTTCAAAATCGGCACGAACTTTCCGGACAACCCAATATTCTTCATCTTTTCCAACGTTGAACGTTCACAGGCGGAAGATCAGCCTATGAGAAAGTTCTTCGCGAATAAGACGTTAGAACCTCCATTCATAACGTCGTGAGCTTGTTAAAGCGTCGAACGACTGCCTCAACCCGATTTTCTATTCCTACTTTCGATACTCGTATCGATTTATACGAGAAGCAACGATCGCCGCTCCGGGATTCGATTCCGACGTTAGAGCCGAGCGATGGATGGAAAAGAAATTTTGCAGCACGCGTCGAAAGGAGAAATTCGTTCTTTCGGCGGCAGAAGCGCGTCGCGGACGGGATCCGCAAATCGATCGTCGATAAAAACGAAACGATCGATCGACGATGGAAGAGACGAATGGATCCTCGAACGGTAGTATTTAAGGTCGATCTCATCGAAAGTATGCCGAAAACGAGTAAACGAGTTTAGAGTTTAAAATCTGTGGAAGTGGAACGAGCAAAGAAACTTACCGACGACGTGCCGTTGCATGTAGTAAAAGTGCTTCGATCCGTCCTGTATTTAAAACGGTACTCGAGGCGTAACAGAATGGACGGAGTTCCGTGGAACTCGAAATAAAGAAAGGGGACGGAGGATAGAAAGCGAGAGAGAGAGAGAGAGGGAGAGAGGAGAGGAAGGAGAAAGAAAGAGAAAGAGGAGAGAAAAATGAGGAAGGGAAAAGAAGCGAAGTCGCCAGACGTAAACGGGTTCTTCGGAAAGGAGGCCAATGGCGTCTTTGAGGTCATTGCCAATCACCCACTGGATCCAGTATCATGCATCTGTGCAATTCCGTTATGGAGGATATTCGCACTCAGCCGATTTCCTACCGAGCGGGCTGGAATACTTGAACCATGCTTCGTGCGTCACGCGCACGCACACGCGTCCATCTACGACTCGCCACTTTCGAGGATTTCGCGCGCGAAAAATTCATTCGAAAGTTTCGCGATGTCGTGTCGATCGACCAACGGCGAACGCGATTATCCTTTAAACATTGAAACGATCTTCGTTAACACGTTGCGTACGGATAACGAGAATTCTCGTCATTTAGAAGCAAAATTTAGGACCTTTTATTAACAATATTTACGCGTTTCCAAGTAATTTCTCATTTGTATTTAGCTATTTTTAAGAATAGTATCAAGGTAATATTCGATTACGTTAAGTAATTTAGATAATTTTAGCCATTTAACTATATTTAAATGTACGTGTGCTCTTCTTGCGGTGTTTCACTCCACAAAGGGAAATCTTTTATAGAGTATCACGCAAGGAAGAAGTACTAAAATTATTTGTGAGTATTACTTTCGAAGTTCCATTAAAACATTTAAACTTGTAGTAAAGTTATAACAATTTTGCCGAAGCAACGCATGTTTAGAAACTGGACTTTAAAAATCCGTCGGAACCGAGGGTTAGATGGTATTTAAACACCCCGGTACGCAACGTGTTAAGATTCCTTCGCGGGGATTTCCACGATCGTTGTTGGGTCGTCGCTTCGATCTTCGACGAGATCGAGAGACGAAAAAACGTCGCGCCTTCGCGACGCTCGGATCGAAAATTAAATTTGGAGATTGAAAAATGTTGCCAGGTTTTTCGCTTCGCGCGCGATTCGACCGGAATCGTGCGAACGGAGGTTCGAAGAAATGCGCTTTTGGGGTCCTACCTGTCGTTGCACTCGATATTGACTGTGAAAATTGCGGGAAGCAAAACTCAAAGAATCGTCGACCGTCTGATTTCGAGTTCGTTGCGTGAAGTTTGTAAGATAAGGAAGCGTGTACAAGCGTGATATCGCTTACGTACGTGATATTTTATCCGGATCAGCAAAAATACGAGTTAACGTGTATTTAGAAATTGACGAAATACCGGGAAGCGCGCTCGACAAAAATTCCGGAGGAAGAGAATAAATTTAACAAGACGGTTGCCTCTTTTTACCCGAATACCTTCGGTCTATTGTATACTTTGAAAGGCTGGAATAACCAAGCTACGTTTAGAAGGAAGAAGGATGATTTCATTTAAAACATGACCGCGAAACTAATTCGTGTCTTCTAAAGAAATAAATTAACGCGTTTCGTGGGAAAGCAAACTACTTGACGGTATATTGGTGATCTGTTTAGATTAAAGCTTAAATTCGACTCACGAATACCGTGCGTCTATTACGAGACACATTATCAAACTTTTTGCAAGATTTTAGTCGGATGAACTTTGTTGACGTAAGGATGTTCGCAGCTACTCATGCATTGTAAAGTGAATAGCGAATCTAGAAAATGTACGTCGCGCATGCTAATATTATAACGCTTGTATAATTAGACGATTTAATAATGAACGGTTGTCCGATGGATTTGAATAACATGCTGAACAACAAATGTACGACTTAACGATAAATATCGATGGTCGAGGCTGTCGCTCGTAAGATATCGAATGCTGTTTGGTGGATGGAAACGCTGAGAGTATGATTTATTTAATAGTTCACCTATCTGCAATTAGTGCGCGCCTAGGAGAACATCTAATGGGTGGGAACAAATAGACGCGGATGGTCGCGCTCGTGGAAAACATACGTGCCCTTTCTCCGCGGAATGGAAAAATGTCGGAAGATCTGTCCAGGCGAAGGTAATTTTGTTTTTAATGGCGACTTCCAACACACACGTAAGACTCGTAAAGTCGCTCAAGTCGTGCAAGCGAAAGACGTTACGAAGTAATTACAAAGATATTACCTCGTAACGCGCTTTTTTGTTGTTGTTTAAACGCACCAACGAAATTGGCTACGAAATGCTATAAAAGATTGATACAACTAAACTTACAACGTATAAAATTACGTGACGGTCATCGTGAACTGAAAGTTAACGATCTATTATCAAAATGTTGCAAAGTTTGCGAGCACAACCTGTCGAAAAGATTCAAGCGGAACGCGGGAGAGCGATCGGAAGACGAACGATCTTTTCGTCAGTTCTTCTCGCGAGCATCACGTACAATCTCGAAACACGTACCTTCTCAAATTCTTGCACAATTTCATCTTACCACGGCAATTATTAACCAACTTGAAAGGATGCCACGTTAGGTCGCATTTATACAGACGAGCCACGAAATCCTCCGCCTCTTTTTGCCCAATTACAATTCGTTGTACTCGGTCAACTTTACAGTGTCTTTCGTTGCGATTCAAAATTCGTCTTGGTCCGATCGTCTTCGATAGTCAAAACATGCGTTGATGATAGATTCGAGCAAAGAAATAAAAGAAAAAAAAGGGGGAAAAAAGAAGAAGAAAAGGTAGATTTCGATTTAGAGCACGTTCGACGCGAAACCTTCTACATTTCGACTTTACAGTTTTAGAGCGTGGAATTTCGTTCTCTGACAGATCTCTGACATCGATTTCACTCGTGTCTTAACGATCTCCTCTGTGTGAGATACGATTAACACGAAACTCATCGCCTGAACGTATCTAGAAGCAGGCGCACTATATAGGTATTTTATCTCGACGATCGTACTTTCCTTTTCCCCCGAGCCTCCGCGCGATAGGACGACGCTACCTTCGAATTCGAATGAAATTAATGACAACGCTTTATAGAATTCGAATAAAATCAATGGCGAAGCTTTACAGAATTCGAATGAAATCAATGACGAAATTTTATAGAATTGGAATGAAATCAATGACGAGGCTTTATAGAATTCGAATAAAATCAATGGCGAGGCTTTATAGAATTCGAATGAAATCAATCGCGAAGCTTGATAAAATTCGAATGGAATTAATGGCGAAGCTTTACAGAATTCGAATGAAATCAATAACGAAGCTTTATAGAATTCGAATGAAATCAATGACGAAGCTTTATATAGTTCGAATGAAATCAATGACGAAGCTTGATAGAATTCGAATGAAATTAATAGCGAAGCTTTACAGAATTCGAATGAAATCCCTTGCAGTGTCCTTCGTCCTCGGAAGGATTCGAGCCGCCAATTTCCCGACGAGTTTCCTAATCGCCCATGTAATTATTTCGATTGCACGACCGCAGAAATCGCGCACCAGCGAGTAGACGCCGCGAGTTTAGCGTTTTCACTCTCTGGCAATGGCCAGAGAATCCATGACCCTCGATCTAGGATCTCTCGAAGCCGCGATCTTCTTTCGAGGCGTGACACACATCGAGTCAGACGCTTAAGGGTATCGAATATGAGAGAGATACTTTCACGAGACGCGCTCGATAGACTCGTGACGTTGTTCCACGTTTGCCTCGTCGAAGGATCCGCGATTTACTCGACACATCTACGACCATACCGACCTTCCTTCGGGTCGGGCGAAACGTGGCCTAGTTTAAGAGAGATCGCTTACCAGAGACGCGGGAATCACTTTTACACGACGTCCCCTCTGATCGAGCGTCCATTCGACGATTCGCATCGATTTATCCGATTTATCGAAGTCCGCTGTCGAGTCAAGGCGACTTTCGTAAGGAACGTGACTTTTTTGAGAAACGTTGTGTTTTGAAAAAAAAGACAGAAAGACGCGCGAGTTCTTCGGCATCGATTGGTTACTCGTCGTCATCGAACAATTTCGAGCGCGTCCTACGTTCGAACGATGAGAAACGAACATCCTGCTTATAACGACGAAAGTTTGAGCGAGGACTATTTAAAATACAAAATGGCCGAATCGAGTCGCCTTGCTCGAATGATAATGAAAAATCGTGGCGATACGTTACGTGTTCGTTTTCGCATGGAGAACGCATTGATTATCTTAGACAGTCGATGGTATTTTAAGCTTTGGCACAAAATTATTCGTAAAATCGTGCTCTTCCGCTAAAACCCCTGCTCTATACTTCGAAAGCCTATTACCATTTAATCGTTGGGTAATGATAAAATAATAGGTCGAATGACCAAGAAACTTCTTATCTTCGAAATAGCTCTTAATGTTCCAAGTGGCAGTAATGTTATCTTCGGCATGCAATGTAGCATCGGCTGTTCTGTTTTATTTTTTTGCGTAGTGAAATATTCCGATAAAAAATTATTTGGCCTTCGTTTTTACCAGTTACCAATTATCCTTCTTCAGAGATAAGTTTATCGTCGTCTATCGGAAATATGCGCGTTTATGCACGCGGTAAAAATATATATAATAAAAAAAAATAAATAACGATAGAAAAATATAAAAAATATATAATAACAAAAACGAGACGCGAGAGAAACATCGAGTCGTACGTCATAATTTTTCTCGTGAGTATTCCGAATCCCGTCGTTGTTTGCGCTTTTTGGGATTTCGTTCAAATTCGTCATGCTCCCTCGACTTCGCGGGGATAAAAGGAGAAACGTTGGCGCGTTCGTGTAAGCGCGAGTCGTATTTGCGAAGGGTAAATTGACTCGCGACTTCGTTCCGTGAAAAGGGGAGTGCATCTGACGTAACAATCGATATCCCGTATTCCCGCGTTTCACTTTGCCTTTTTTAACGTATCCCGATGCGTCACGTCCGTCTTTTAGCGACGATCGTCGTCAAATACGAATGGTCGAATCGCCTATACGATTTTTCGCTCTTTCGCGACAACGAGATCGACGTCGATTCCAAAACGATATCGTTTCGTACCTTGAAATTTTGTCATTTCGATGTTGCGTTCTCTGAAATCGAGGGCGTGTACGAACGAATCTTCATTTTTTATTTCGTTCGATCCGGAATATATCGAAATTTTTACGCCGAGTAAGATTCGTCGAAAACAATTAACCCATTGACTGCCACGGAAATTTAGGGCGTCTTGCCCTGGACGCCACGGTTTTATTTTAAAGAAAACACGATGTTACGATTTAGTCGTCTAAGCTATAATTTTAATAGTTTTAATAATAATAATTTTAATAATAAAAATTGGTAAGTAATATGTCCTCTACACTATATATATTTTTCATTCATCCTTTCTGATAATTCCTAACTCAAATAGCCATTTGTAATCAATCTAAACTTGCAGCAA
>JAITYT010000205.1:30943-43281 GCA_025433975.1 Liostenogaster flavolineata | reverse complement strand
ATTTCATCGCGTTTCTCCACTTTTTGTTTTATGGAGTTAATCGATGTGTGCACTGAACGGCTCAATTCGAGAAAAGCAAATTTTTTGGGAAATGGAAATCTGCTTAATTAATTGTTGTACGTCGAGTTCTCAAAAACGTAGTCGGAAAGGAGATAATTATTGGAAATGGGTTAATACGATATAAAGTAATGTTTAAATTCTTTTTGTGACGCTGTCTTGTTTCGCGGCTCGGATGGGAGTTCTTTCGGTTTGAGAGAATTTCTAGGAACGAAGTGAGACACGCAGAAAGGAAATATGGTGCCCACTCGAGAATTCGGTTTTGCTTAATGGCATTATATCGTTTCGTTTAAAATAATCCAACATGTGTTAATATAAAGTAATATTTTCAAGCTTCACGGCTTGGGTGGGCATCTTGTCGGTTTGGAAGACTTTCTGGAAACGAAGTGAGTCACGAGTGAGCAGAAAGGAAATATGGTCCCCACTCGAGAACAAGAGACGGCTTCGAAAACCGACCTGCGACCGTTCCTTTCCTTACCTTCGCTAACCGTAGCGTTTTTAGCACACGATTCATTTTTGCCTTCTACCTATCACCGTATTATTTTGTTTATTAACCAGTTAACTGTGATTAACGAGTATACTCGTCATGGAGAAACTGCAGGATTTGGTGTCATTTAGAGATGTTAGCGTTAAGGGACTTTTTTTAGTTACTTTAATTTAAATCTAATTTGTATATTTTTTCAATTTAATAATTTAATAATTTATGTGTAATTTATATAATACATATTATATAAATTAAAAATATGCATGTAATATATGTTTATGTCAACCAAATAAATGAATATTAGTAATAAAATCGGCAATTTTATAAAATAAATCTACCTTTTTGATCCAATATTTTAAGAGGAACACCTACTACTTCGTGATCGACGAGTATACTCGTCATGGCTCGATTGTCACGACACGCATAGGCGCGCGCTATCGAAAGGGGGCGCCACAGCTAACCGGTTAAAATCGGACGCGGACCAGTGGCGATACGTCGCAAAGGGCGAGTACGTCACTTCCACGGGAAATCCAGAGAGTCGGAGCCGCGATCGAACGCATCGCCGACAAACTACACAGATAATTCTTGTGGAACCAGTATGCTGAATGGAAACGGCTACTCCGGGGTCCCTGCCGACAATAATTGAAACCGCATTCTCCGCGGCCATTAATACCCCTCGCCTCGCCGACCCCTCGTCCGCGAGCCGTCCATTTTCTACCTCCGTTTCTGCCCCTCCCACGCATCGCTACCTTTCTCTCGCCCCATACATCTTCCTTTCCCTCTTCGTCTAAACGCCATCCATCTGGTCGGCGCGTCCCTCTCTCTTTCCTCTTTTCCTCTTTTCCATTAAGCCTCACCGTGCTCCCGCGAACCTATGATTTCGAAATCCACCGCCTAGACAACGCGGACAGGTGCTGGAGGTGCGAGGGCTCCTACGTAGGAGGTGGCTCCACCTACCGACCGATAGATATACGGCTTACCCGGAAGCGGAGCCTTCATACAAATTGAATTTGCGCAATTACGAGAGTAATTACGTCGGGATTAGGGCCATTACAGGCACCACCCCCCTCCCCAATCCCTCCCCTACGCAAATCTAGCTCCGTCGTCTTTACCTCGAGACTCTCCTTGCCCCTCTACCTTCCTTCGACGCCATCATCGACGCTTTTCGTTCGAGGCTCGCTTCGTCTCCGTTCTCTCGACCGCTGGAAAACGATTGGATTTGGTCGTACGGCCCGACGACTTTCGTCGTTGGCTCGTTTCGTTCGCCGTTATTTTCCGGTAGGAATGCTCGCGGGGTAGGCGCGCGACGCCCGAAGTAATAGCTTTTCGGCTTCGACCGTGCCGCGTCCCTCCGACGGAGGAACGTGACACTGAACGACCGCCGCCATAACTCTTCTTCCTCTCGGTGAATCGCGACGTTAGAAAATGATCGTACCAGCGGCGTGGACGGTTTCGAACAAACAGCGACACGCCCGGAAATGAAGTCCAACTTTAGACCGTAGGCGTTTGAAGAGCGACGAACGTCAGGGTCGACCGGGAAGGAATGCGAGCGAGAGTACGACGCGAGAGCGCGCATTTATCCTGCATCGCGCTAGCCACCACGAGATAAATACCGAGTCGAATACGGCCACGAACTTGCCAATAACTTCGGAGGAACGCGATCTAGGCGCCCTCTTTGGTAGTCGCTGGATTTAACGCTTCTCGGTTCGGCGCCATTTTAAATTTCACTAGCCCTTGGGGCCGGCCATTTTCTGCATTTTTACTGGTGCAAGTATACGATTAACTCTTTAAGCTCGACGACGCTTTTTCGGTCGGACGGTCTTACAGGTCGCATAAAATGGGTTTATGTAGAAATTAACTTAGAAAAATGTTATACTTTAATACGTTATCTTTATTCGCACCTTTACAAATAGAATTTTCTAACGGCTGGCTCTGTATTTTTGTCGTGCTTTGCTGTGATAATTTATGAAACGTTCACCAAGCTGCCTCCTAGGTTTATCTGGACGCCAACAAATCAATCGACAATTGGACGACTGTAAGTTTCCATCTTTGAGGTATTCTGTCAACTCTGCCCTTGACTGCGCTTCGAGTGCATAAATCGATCGAGTATCCAAAGACCATCAGAGCCAATGATTTGCTGTCAGATTTTTCTTTCTAGAAAATGTCTGAGTCGCGGTAGGAGAAGACTAGTAAATCGAAAATTGCTGTAGCAGCATGAAGTAGAACTGAAGTCTCACGCATAACCTCACAAATATTTGAATATCTGCCATGTATTGGGCTGTCCGGAAAGTTCGTGCCGATTTTCGGTGTTTTAAAAATTTATTTATTATATTATTTTATTATTTATATTATATATACAATAAATAATTATATATACTATGTAATTAACTTTTTTCTTAAAAAAAAGACAAAATTTTGCACGAACTTTCCGGACAACCCGATACTTGATCGAAATGTATCTCTCTTATTAAATACGTCGTTAGTCGACTGGAGACGTGCGCGGCAATCGGAAGCGGCGACTGTAAAAAAAGTACAGTCCGCTTCGACGTGCCAACTCGGGCACGCGTGCTCCGATTCGTCCTCACTTTTCTCACGATTTCTAGATTTCGAAACGTAGAAATTTCGCGCGATTTCCGAGCGCGACTCCGGCGGCCATCTTGCCAGTCCGCTTCGCAAGGACATCGACAACGATCAAGCGATCGCGACGAAAGGAGGAAAAGCAAGGATCCCCCGGGTATCGCGAGGAGATCGTTCTTTCGAAATCGCCTGGAATCATCTCGGTAGTCGGGCAGCGTCGTGCCCGAGCCGCTTCTTGAACGAGCCGCGCGTAGGACGTTCAGACGCGACGTAAACAAGACAAGATCGGCGTTTCCTCGTGCTTCGACGAGGAACACCACCGAGTCGGAGGGTCGAACCTCGTCGAAAATGGAGCAGGAGGAGGAGGAGGAGGAGGAAGAGGAGGAGAAGGAGGATCGCGCGTTAACGACGTGGCTCTGCGTGTTCTATCTCGAAGGACGGGATGCAAGGCGCAACCACCGCCGCCATCGCGGACGCCGTCACCGGCAAACAGTTGTAAAGAATTCCGTCGACGACGAGAACGGCCACGTCCGTGGGTAGGTAGGCGCTATCTGCCTCGAGCAGCGCCGCCCCTGCTAACTACCGTTTATCGCGAGCGCCGCTGCCGCGTAATCAATTCCACCCTCGGAGCGCGAGCGCCGCGCTGCTCGGAATTTCAAAACTTTCCTTCGAGCTTCCTGCGAGCTTTGCACGCTCTTTGCGTTTTACCTTCTTTTTTCTTCTTCTTTCTTTCTTTCTTTCTTGCTTGCTTGCTTGCTTTCTCTTGTAGCTTCCTGCGACCGCGGCTTTGCACGCTCTTCGCGTTTTATCTTCTTTCTTCCTTCTTCTTCTTCTTCTTTGCTCTGCGATTTTTCTTTCTTTCTTTCTTTCTTGGTTGCTTGCTTTTTCTCGCTCGAGCGTCGATGCTTCGGCGTCTCCCGAACGAGCCGACGAAGGATGTAAACCAGACCAAGGGGTGGAGGAAGACGACCCTCCGTCGCGCTTTCAGTGGCTTCCATATCGGATTAAGTTCTCGCTAATTTTCAATTAATTATCCTCGTGCTGACGCACAGTAAGAATGTGAGGCGATTATCGCCGGGAAGTTTTCCTTCGAGTTACGGAATAGTTGGCGACGCGATGCTAGGGAAATATGTTAATATCGGTTACGCGGTTGCGCGATCGTTCGTTGTCTCGATGCTTCTCGTGATCGCGAGCTTCCCCGACGACGATAGACGCGTCGATCGAGACTCGTCGAGGCTGTTGACGCATCGAGCGCCGGCGGCGTATGAGACTTTAACCCTTCAAGTGCCAATTTTAAGTTAAATTTTTGTGTCGCTCTGAACGACTCTTTTTTTGTAAGCTTTTATATAAAATCTTTTATATAAATATTTTATATAGATAAATAAAGAAAGGTCTGAATTTCTTTGTAAAATTTCCTGGCAATTTTCGCATGAAATCAGGCAATTTTGCATGGCACTCGGAGCATGGCCTCATTCGCTTGTTTCTGAACAATGAGTGGCTAAATAAAATATTTAAAGCTTATACATTTTTGTAAAATAGTTTTGATTGCATACACGTCATACGGAATTTAACAGAAACGGAAAACAGGAGCAAAATCAATATTTTTAATTCATAATTATAGAAAAAAAGGACTGACTTAGAATCTCGCGTTTTTACGGGGCCAGCGCTCAATGTGTCAATACTTTTTAATTGTTTGTGTTAATTTTTATTATTTGAATCATATAATGGTAAAATTGTAAGACAACATTCTTACTCGATGGAGCGTTTATTTTATCGGTGGTCACCCATGTCGCCTTGGTAACGGTTGATAGGGACAAATTAAAACTGGGCTTCATTTCTTTCGATAAATTATATATAATATATAATATTATATAAACTTATTAATATAATTATATATAATTATTTTTGTATAATTTTACATAACGATTTAAATAATAAATTTATATATAAATATATATAAAAGGAATAAAAAAATATTCCGTACGCACGCGTACGAGGAATATTCCACCGTCGAGAAAAATAGACTGCCACGGGAAATATCGTCGTGCCGTATGCATATTGAATGAACAAAACGCCAAGACGGACGCCTCGAAGGAAACTTCCTTCTTCGTAAAAGTGCACCGTCAAGCGTTCTCTCGAGGATAATATTTACTCGGCGAAGATATATCAATCTCGACGCGCTGTCTGAAATATTCTTAATATCCTCGCGCGTCTCTCTGCTTCTCGAAATACTTCGCTAATATCGCTCTTGGAGTAACGACTTCCACGCGCGTTGATTCGCCACGATCGAATCGAAGAATCGGTAAGATCCTTCCCGATATTTCGCGTCGAATCGCGTTTTTTAACGTAGGATCTTACCCGAGGAATTTTTAAAGCGAATACAAGCAGCGATCGCATCGAGAGAAAGCGAAAGAAACGCCTAAGCGATGCGTCCGTCCAAACAGGAGCACTTTCGCTCGTTCGTCGAAAGCGAGGCGAAGCAAGTCGCAAACAAAAAAAAGAAACGAAGATACCTTCGCGAGATAGGCGGATCAGCGATGTGCAACGGTTCAATCCGCGCTCTCTCTGGATTGTTTTCGCGTTTCTATAGTCGCGAACAAGAGAGAGAAAAAGAAAGAGAGAGAGAGAGAGAGAGAGAGAGAGACTGCAAAAAAAAGAGAAAAAATTACTAACACAAATGGGAGACGCGCCGAATCGCAATCACGAACGGAGGGGTAAACCGAACGACGACGTTTCCACCCCTGTGCTCTTTAAACATTATCATCCGGAGAGCGAGGTCGCGCGCTTAATGGATGCGAAAAAATATTGCGGCAGCGTCGTGGTCGACCGACGATGACAACAACGACGTCGACGACGACGACGACGACGCGAAAGAGAAAAGGAAAGGAAAGGAAAGGAAAGGAAAGGAAGGGTGAGAGGCAATGGAACGCGACGCGTTGGACCGTGGGTCCACGATCGCCTCGTGAAAAGCCCGTGACCCTCCGTGCCGGCTCATTACGCTCGCTCCGTTATTCAATTAATCGACGGGCGTTTATTACCGTCGCGAGGATAGGCGAGTAGAAGCGGAGCGTATTGCGAGGCACGAGGACTCCTTCGTCCCTTCGAAGGGCGGACCGTAAGGACGAGGAGGGATCGAGGGGGTTTAGCAATCGTTTTTATTAGATTGACGCGTATGGAATGTTTTTAATCGAATATACGAAACTGCGTATCTTTTTTCAAAAGATGTTTATTTCATCGTTACAATTTCATTTTATTCGCTTTAAATTCGATTTTAATCGTTTAAATACGCTCCATTTGCTTCGACACATTTTTTAGAATCGATAAATTCTGATATGGAATTTTTCAGACTGTCCTCATTTTCATACCGGTTAGCTCGTAAAGACTGTTCTACATGTTTAAAAAAATAAAAGTCGGTTGGCGAAAGATCCGGCGAACAAGCCGGGTGCTGCAAAATTTCATATTTTAATTCATTTAATTTCGCAATTATTTATCCACTTTTTTCACCTTGCCAATTTCAGAAAGGTGTCGCAATATCGTTGTACGGTCGACTTCCGTTCTGGTAGCGAGTTCCCTCGTAGTTTCCACCTGCTTTTGAAGCATCGTTTTTCCCAGACGTTTTGGGTCTTCCAGGCGATTTATTTTCTAGGAAAAGATCACCAAAGCGAACTTTTTCAAAGCAACGCTGCACTTTCCGATCGTTAACGGTATTCTCCCCAAACGCCTGGTCTATATCGCGTGCAGCTTTTGCAGCGTTATTATCAAATTTATACTCGTATAAAAAAATTACACGAACATCGGTCCAATTCGTATCCCTACGAAATTCGAAACAGACGCTTTTGAGATAGTCTTTTTTATTGAAATGTGATTCTGGCAATGGGCAGTACGACTACGATCAAGGATATGCCAAAAACAAAAGCACGACGAAAACAGGGTGACGAAGGAAAATTCACCAACCTAATAATTCTCCAAGAGCGGCGCTCGAGTCGCTCTCCCAAGCGCCGTTTATTAATTAATATAATGGAAACGGTCTCTGGAGGAAGACGAGACTCGGACGTTCTTAGTCGAACGACGATCGGCGCGATGCTGCCTCGAGGAAGATCGCGGAACGAACGACACCTTAACCGAACCGAGATGACGATGGCAGAGGGTGAGGGAGGGGGTGGAGGAGGAAAGACGAGGCAGACGAGGTGAATTTTGCAAGATGGTCGGCCCGTATTTCACCTAACGCGGCCCCTTCTTCAGTCAGTCGTCGTCGTAGTCGCAGGACTTGGCGTATTCCTGCGGCTCGAGCCTCCTTGGCAAGACGAAACGGAATTATGCACGATGGAATGCAAATGGAAATTCGAAAACGTTTCCTTTACTGCGATCTTCGTCGTAGCCGACGCGGAACGAACGAAACTTCTCGCGGAGATGGATGTTTTGAAGGAGCGTTAAAATGTATGTCGCCGTGGAAATTCTGGCCGGGTGCGATATCAGAATTTTCCTTTCGGTCGCGATGTTTGCTTCCACGCTGAGACGACGACGACGACGGATACGTAAGATAAAATCGCGAGTTTTTAGACGCGAAATAAATCGCGAACGAACGAACGGCTGCTTTAACCCATTTTCCGGGCACATTTTCAATTCTCAAATTCAAAGTCGGTTAACCCCTTTCCGTACTTCAACGAGTGTGACTCGTGACGAAGATTTTGGCGGAAAATCGAGCCTGGCAGAATTTTTCCCGATAATGAAACTGCTGATAGTAGTGACCGATTTCGACCCTTTTTTTTACTGCTTTTTTTGTTCGTTTACTGTACGTTGATCCCCACAGCTCGGACCCGGATTTCGTCGAGCTAAATAGGAAGGGGTTAATACGAATATCGTTGTACGGTTAATTTATTTTTTTTGTAGCGTTTCTATATTTTCCTTCGTTTCACAACGATTTTTGTGCTGTTTGACAAAGCGTGCGATATTCATTCGATAGAGCTCTTTCTGCTCTACAAAGCTGTGCTAATCGTCTTTTTGAGTAATTTAATTATTTATTACTTCTGAGGCTTAGAAATGGAATATCCAGGAGGTAAAAATCAACATTTTCGACGCCTGCATTCATTTATCGTTATAACTAATGATTTTTGTTTAAATAAAAGTCTTTAACTTATTGCCCAACCTAATATTTTTGAATCGCGGCGGGTAATGGGTTGAAACGACGGTACATTCGTAGCAGAATTTTTCCTCGACTTGAGAAGAAGATACGAGCGACGTTAAGTTTTTACTTACGAGAGATACCGAGAGTATAATACGGGAAATGGACTGTAAAAAAACACCGAGCAATTCGCTCCTCCGCGAATGTCGGCATCGCGTGCGAACGACTCGCGTCGTTTCACGCGCCAACATCTTCTTCCTCGGAATTTCGTGACTTACGCGTTCGAGGCACGTTACGCGTCGGAGAGACGTACGTTCCAATCTTCGAGAGGCGGAGTGGCGTGCTTCGACGCGAAATACCCGAGGCGAGGCGGCTTCCTTCGAAAAACGCGGCACGAGCCGTGGCGCGTTGGAAAAGGCGAGGAAGGGAAGACGAAGGGAAGGAAGGACGAGCTCGTAAAGCGACGACCGAATATCTACCGCGATTTACGCGGCTCGTCGAATCCGCTTGCATTAACTCGGGAGCGCATCAAGCCGTGGCTTTCCGTAGCCTCGTCGAGGGGCGATGAATCGAAGCGGAGAGAGAGAGAGAGAGAGAGAGAGAGACGTACGTGATGGGCTAGGAAGAGGAGAGAAGGGTTGAGAGTAAGATAGGAGAGCGTATAGCCCGTTGGACGATACTGGGAAGGGCAGGACGAAGGTTTGGATTGATTAATAGGGGGTACATCTGTTACCAGCGAGCGAGAGGGTGGATGGCAATAGTCCGGAGGAGGGATGACTCGCAGTTAGCATTAATCACTGCAACACGCCGCGGCCTGTCTGTCAGGTCCCGTATAATGCCCAATGGCGCGAAACGAACTGGTCTTTCCACCTGGTCTGGTCGGCACCGTCCCGTACCGGTAAAGTCGTCGGTCCTTCTTCCTCCCCTCGCCTCGTCCTGTCGTCGAGACAAATCCTCGCGAGTAAATAATTTCGAAATTTCTTTCGATATTTATTCGACGGCACGTCGCCTTTGTAAGGTAGGGTTTTGTACTTGGATAGATACAACTTTGAAACGACTTTAATCCCTTCCCTGATTCGGACGAGTTATCTGAAGAGAGTTAACTCGTCCTACGTCAATTTTTCTTCTTTTTCCTTGATATGTTACCGTGTTTTAAATTTAGAGTTAATACTATTATTATTCTAACATTATCACCTGCTTTTATCGTGAAATATTTAACTCATTTTTTTTACGCAAAATTACGCAAAAATACGAGAAAAGATTTTAAAATAAATAACTTCGTAAAACATTTAAATGAATATATTTTATTTAACGTGATAAAATAATGACGATTGATGAATGAAAAACGTGTCGATTGATGCTGCTGCTATCTTATAGTTTCTTCTTAAACATTTTGGCCAGTCTTTATTCCATATTTAAAAGCAGGCAGCTACGACTAATTTAATAGATGTTCTTTTTTTAAATGTGCTATATTTGTGATTAAATACCTTAACGGTCGGTGGTGTTTGAGGTCGCTTTAGGTCCCAGAGAGATGATGCGAACGGGTTAAAACGACGTTTAATCCCTCTACGCGGAACTCATTAGGTAAGTCAGTAATAGAATACAAATTTTATCACAGCGCTAACTTTTCTCAACAATATTAGAATCAACGTTTAAAAAGACAAGTTATTTTCACTGGAGCCGCACAAAGTTAGATTTTAAAAAATTTAAATATCGCGAATAGGACCCCAGCATTGAAATTTCCGAACCGGCTCGAAGGGTTAAATGGTTCTCTCGATCGGGCGACTTTAGCGACGTCTTTTCTCCTCGGCGAATCGTCGAAATCTCGCTGTTAGCCTTCCTCCGGATGCTGGGCGACTCGGTCGCGTCCTACGGACACGGCAGATGCGCCATCGATTCCAAAGTATCCGAGATTGGTGGCATATTGCTCCCTCGTGGTCTCCGTCGAAGCAAGGGGAGGAGGCTCTTTACCGGGCGTAAAATTATTTTTCGAAGGGCGAGGAGGCAGCCTACGTCGCTTTGGGGCCGAGGTCTCCTTACTTCGAGCGATCCCTCGCACGCGTATATCACGATCGATTGGAAGGAGAACGCTCGAATCGACGCATCGTGAATTTATCCCACGAATTCGAGTCCAAGTTGCGCCATTCCCTTTCCTTTTCCCTTCCCCTTCCTTTCCATTCCATTCCTTTCCGAGCACGTCGTTGGAGGGATGCGATTTAACGAAACGCGTGCGCTTTCATTTTCGTTCGTCGCGACGATGTAAAGTTCGTAAAAGGATACGAAATCCTTTCAAAGGATTTCCCGTAAAAGGATTTAACCCTTCGAATGCTAACGGCGTATATATACGCTTTCACAAGTCTATCGATATATTCGAAAGGCGTAAATTTACGCCCTCTGTATTGTTCGTTCGTTGCCGTTTTGTTATCTTTATTATCGTTACGTTAAAATCGTCAAAATGATTTCTTCCTCAATTTCAATTATCAATTTTCCATTTTTATAATTTCATTATATTTAATTGCCACCTATTATTACTAAAGGAACGTATAAATTACGTTAAATACATTTTCTTTTCAGATTTCTCCGAGAGCGCGTCGCAGTCAAAGGGTTAATCATCCTGCAAAACGCTTTTCTCGAGATTAACTCTCTTAGTGTGACGATTAATCGGCTCGCACGTTGACCATGATTAAAAGCGCTACAATATATTATATCAACCGCATTCGAATATTTAAAAGAATAACTAACAACACTACCAATAAAATACCAATGAATAATAATTAAAAAACGATATCTAAAATAATAACCATAATTTTTGTTCCTGAAGTTATACATTTTTTAAATTACCTTTCGCATTTCTCGCTAGTTCCGCTGGGCGGAACGTCACACCTTTTCGTCACGAAACGCGCGATTCTTCGAGAGAATTTAACACTAAACGTACCGGCATTTTCGAATACCTAATCATACGATAACGGAACAGACGTTGATTTCTAGAAAAAGATCGTTAATTTATCGAAGGAAGTAACGTACGACGCGTACTAATAAAATAGTCGAACATATATTTCCAATTTTACTATATTAATTTGACAAATTTATTAAAGTAAATTTTGAAAAGGGTCGTTCGACCTCGCTTGGTACGTTTAGCGTTAATCTCGATTCGTTGGACGAGTGGCGAGTGGAAAGTCGACGGAGATCGAAGCGGAGGCGAGTAGCGCGGAATTCGCTGGCTCGCGACGAAAAATCTTCCGGAGTATTTCGAATTAGTCCTTCCTCCCGCGTCGATCTTCTCCAGGACGAATGGCGCGTCGTTCTCGGCGCTATCTTCATTCGGACCCGACGAACGTCCTACGAAAAAGTTTCTCGATTAAAATTCTGTTGTTCCTGCGAGCAGCTCCATTCGGAGAAACTAAAACGCCGTGGAAGTAAATAGCGCGAGACGGAGCTCCGCGTCCGAGATACCCGTGTAAATTCTTAACGAATTCAACTTTGCACTCGCTTGCGTCCTCGCGAGCGGAATCATCCCTCTCTCTCTCCCCCCCTCCCATATTTTTTCCACCCATCGCTCTCCGTCGTCGAAAGAAATAACTCTGGGGTTTCTCGAGTCGCGAGAACGTCGAACGAGAGCATTCCTATGTTAAAAGTTTCCAATTATGCCTCTCCATCGTACCCCCTCCACCCCTCCGACTCGATACGCGCACGACGTCCCTCGCGGTCTTTCGTTTCGTCGTTCATCGCGCGAAAGTTTCGCGTTGGGCAACGAACGAAAAATCATCGAATCGATTTTCCGGTGGTACGTATCGCCAAACGACGTTCGTCCACGGCGATCCGTTTTTGAGAAATTTCGCGAATTCATTTTCGTAATTTAACCCATTGGCCTACACAGACGCTCAGCAGGCGGTGAAAGATAAGTTGGCCTGCCAAGCGGCTGAGACATCGAAGTTTTTTTTTATTTTAAAGCCGAAGAAAAGATTTATCGATTGGTAATCTCGTGAGTGAACTATATCGATAAATCTAAAAAATGGCTAACAAGCGTAGATTATCGGATAAAGAAATAGAAAGTATTTTCTTAGAAAGTGAAAGTGAAGACAGTGATTATAATTTTTG
>JAITYT010002038.1:70205-81283 GCA_025433975.1 Liostenogaster flavolineata | reverse complement strand
AAAGAGAGAGAGAGAGAGAGAGAGAGAGAGAGAGAGAGAGAGAGAGAGAGAGAGTATAAGGATCTAAGGGCGTACGCGTGGCAATCCGGGACGAAATTAACGTTCGGAGTGGTTCAAAAGTCGTTAGGAGAACGCGTGCACGGTGATTTCGGTGAACGTCAGTCTGGTCCGAGGAGGGGATTTCGAGGGAAAAGGATAGAATCGTTTCGAGAGAACGGAGAGAAGGAGAGGAACAAAGATATCTTCCTTCCGTCCGTCCTTCCTTCCTTCCTTCCTTCCTACCATCCTTCCTTCGCGCACCGCAACTAATCCCCGAGTATCTCCGTGTTACATCGTAATAAATCAGGAAAGCGCATTTCCGAGACGGCAGAGAAACAGGCGAGGCAAAAGCAGGCAGGCAGGCAGGCAGGCAGGCAGGCAGATGCACGAAGCGACGTCGCGCTGCCACCGAATTTGGAAGGCATGTCGACGCATACGAAGAACCGCGTAGCACGCGGTACGAATATAATATTCTTCAAATTCGAAAATATCGAGCGTGAATGCGAGGTCACGTGCCGACGCGAGCCTCGCACCATGCAACTTCCAGCGCCTCCTGACTCTCGTGGCTATAGTCGTCGTAACTGGTATACCTGTCGCTTGGAAATTAATTCTAGAAGCCATTGGAAAGAGTTCGTTGAGTTCTTTTTGCTAGCGTCACGAACTGACCGTTTTTGGATCTTTTCGCCGCTCGACCGTAGCAACCTGGAGCATCTTCTGGGTCTCATGACTATAATCATCGTAACTGGTATATCTGTCGCTTGGAAATTAATTTCGAAAGCCATTAAAAATTTCGTGGATCCTAGGATACTATTGCCGCGCGACCGTCGCAATTTCAAGCTTCTCCTGTCTATAGTCATCAGCTTTTATTCCTATAATCATCGTAACTGGTGTATCTGTTGCTTGGAAATTAATTCCGAAAGCCATTAAAAAGAGTTTGTTGCGCGAATACGGGCCAATGGGTCGCGGTCACAACTTCGAGCGTTTCCTATCTCTTATGCCTACTGTCGTCATAACTGGTATATCTGTCGCTTGAAAATTAATTCCGAATGCCATTGGAATGAGTTCATCGCGTGTCTTCCTTGCTAGCGCCATGAACTGCCCTAAAACTACCGTAACTGGTATGTTTATCACTTGGAAATTAATTTCGAAAGCCATTAAAAAGAGTTTATCGCGTGTCCTCTTTACTAGCGCCATGAACTGCCCAATAACTATCGTGACTGGTATATCTATCGCTTGAAAATTAATTTCAAAAGCCAGCATTAAAGCCAACTTAAAAATTAATTTCGAAAGCCAGCATTAAAGCTAGCTTAAAATTTAATTTCGAAAGCCATTAAAAATTTCGTAGGTCCTAGGATACTGGAAATTAATTTCAAAAGCCATTAAAAAGAGTTCATCGCGCATCCTCTTTGCTAGCGCCATGAACTGCCCTATAACTATCCCAACTGGTATACCTGTCGTTTAAAAATTAATTCCGAAAGCCATCAAAAAGAGTTGGTGGCGCGTCTTCGTTGCCAACGCCACGAAATGTTCTGTCGTGGGTCCTATCGGCGCGCGACCATCGCAACCTCGAGCATTTCCTGACTCCCATGCTCGTAACCATCGTAACCGGTATACCTGTCCCTTGGAAATTAATTCCGAAAGCCATTAAAAAGAGTTCGTCGCGCAAATACGAAGCGATGCGTCGCGCGTCCTCTTTACTAGCGCCACGAACTGCCCGTTTCGTGGGTCCTGTCGCTGTGGGAGCTCTCACAGCGGGACGCCATTGTCCTGAGAATGGAGGAAGAGGACGCACCGACGTAGGTGAAAAAATGCGTCGTCGTCGTCTTCTTTCCGGTTCTCGATGCTTTCGGTTGACCCCTGACGCGATGTATCATTAATTTTCACTTCGAGGGATAGAGGGGGAATCCCTCTTTTCTTCGTGGTCGTTCTCGTCGTCGCCCGTAAGCCCACGAATTTTACAGCGAGGCAGGTAGCTGTCGTCGATCGACCGCTCGCGCGTTCACAGCCAGATCCAATCGAACTACCGCGAAGAAAACCATGGAATGGAAGAAATAGCGTTGGGCACTGAAAGGGATTCAGGGGAACCCCTTTCGTCGCTTCGTGTTTCCCTCTATCGTGGAGATGTTTTTAGATAATCGTGGCTGCTCGGAAGCCAGAGAAAAAGTGCGAAAGAAAAGAATGTTTACAAACGCGCCTCTTCGATCACGAATAATTTCGTTCGCTTAGGTCCTTCGTCCTGTTCTACTCGTCATGAAAAATGAATGATTACTTTTATATTTTATATAATAAATAAATATAAAATAAATAATCCCTCCCCTTTGATAGATTTTCATGACGATCGATCAATTTTTCTTTTCATCGCGAATCATTTATTATATATATAAATAAAAAAATAATAAATAAATCAAAAAAAAGAAGGAAAATCGGCACGAACTTTTCGGACAACCCTATAAAATAAGAGAGTAAAAAAAATCAACAAAATTGCTTGAAAACATAGCTCAAAAGAATCACGATTAATTTGAAAAACACGCGAAATCGACGTTCGGTCGACACCGGTTTTAAAAGACGCTCGATGCAAGGAAGTATCCTATCATCGTATCCTCGAGCAATCGAAAACCTTTCGCGCGCTCAAGACGCACCACGCCGTCTAAAACCGCGCGCTGGAGAAAGTTTCACAGCGGATAGCCCGTAAGCAGCGCTTTTTACTCGCGCGGGCAACGACCGAGCAGCCAGCGAAAAAAACGAAAATTCCACCGAACGAGACGAACGAGAAACGAAGGCGTCGCGATCATTTTTCATTAGGAGAGTAGCACTCGAGCGGACAGCCGATGGAGAAGAAACGCGCGATCGGACGACGTGAAAAAATGCCCGCAACCCTTCCCGGAATAATTCTTTGTTTGAGCGGCGCGCTTCCACGCCGAGGAGAACCATTAATTCTAGGATCGGAATGGATCGAGCGGAAACGCTTGGAAAAATCGTAACGCGCTCGGACGTATCGAGCGACCTTCTCGCCGGGAGTTTCGCCATGTCTAACGGAAATTTTTGTGAAATTCGAGGAAAGCGCGGAAGTACGCGCGTAGGGAAGAACGAAAGAGGAGAGCACCAAGCGCGCTGTCGAATAAGAGGAAAAATTCTTTTCGAGATGGAAACGCTGATCGTCGAGAAAATATTTGGGAGAAAAGTAATCAAAATTTCCTTTTAAACGTTTATTATTAAAACATTTATTCATTAAAGAGATCTTAAATCTCAAATACTGATCAGCAAAATAATTTCCATCGTTTTCTAACACCTTTTGCCAGCGTAATGGCAGTCGTTCGATTCCCTTTTAAAAAGATCTTTGAAATATTAGGTCGAGGAAAAAGTATTGCGCGTATTGGCAGTAAATTTCACGTATTTTTCTTGTTTGACCGAACTTTATCGAACCAAGTAAGTTCCAAGTTGTAGAATAAATAAAAATTTTTGAAAAATCGGAGAAATTTTGATTGCTTTTCGGTATTACGGGAGAAGAGTAATTCGTCGTTGTCGACGAAACCAAAATTACAAGCAAGATAAACGCGTCCCACTACGTGGGAGACACGCGAATGAGAATCTTTCGAGTAATTCGTATCTCGCGATAACGCAGACACCGAGAGACGCGTCGCGCTCGAGGTACGAGAGCACTCAGCCGAGGTCGAATTCGAAGCAGGAGCGCAATAGATTTTAAATAGAATTTCTCCGTTAACCTAGAAAACGAACACACCGTGTGGACTCGTGGATCCACCGACGTCTCGACGATTGTGCGAAACTAGCGTTACGCTTACCCACTTGTCAACGTACGTAACGTCGAGTAATAAATAAAGAGGGGAGATACGGAGAGAAGCGCGCTGGAAGATAAACGAATGCGCGGTCGCGGTTTTCCGAGAGTCGTCCTGCGTTTCTCTCGCGGTGTAAAATTTAGGAAACGTCGAGTTTCTCCTTAAGAACGTAAGATGGTTTAAATCGATGAGATTCTGAGCGGATTGTCGAGTGAACGTCGAGTAACGAAGAGAGGAGAGAAGGAGAGAAGCACGTTGGAGGATGAAGAAATGCTTTAAAGTCAACGCGAGTCGTCCTGCGTTTTTCTGGCGACGTCAAATTTAGAAAAAATCTAATTTCTCCTTGCGAACATAAAGTCGACTAAATCGATGAGATTTTGAGCGAATTATCGAGTAAACGTCGAGTAATAAAGAGAGAAGAGAAAGAAAAAAGCACGTTGGAGAAGAAACAAATGCAATAAAGTCAACGAGAGTCGTCCTGCGTTTTTCTGGCGACGTCAAATTTAGAAAAAATCTAATTTCTCCTTGCGTACGTAAGATCGACTAAATCGATGAGATTTTGAGTGGATTATCGAGTGAACGTCGAGTAATAAAGAGAGAAGAGACGGAGAGAAACACTTTGGAAGACGAACGAATGCATTTCTCTCGCATCGTCAAATTTAAAAAGAATCGAGTTTCTCTTCGCGAACGTAAGATCGTCGAAACTGATGAGATTTTGAGCAAATTATCGAATGAACATCGATCTATGTAACGTCGAGTAATAAAGAGAGAAGAAACGGAGAAAAAAACATTGAAAGACAAACGAAAGACAATTTTAGAGAAAATCGAGTTTCCCTTCGCGAAAGTAAGATCGTCTAAATCGAAAATATTCTGAGTGAATTCGAACGATCGTCGTTCGTCGTTAATCAAAGACTCCGTGATTTTAACACATTCGCGATGGGTAAATTTTTTAATTTGTAACACCGAGTAGCGACAAAAATAGCAAAATTCTCGAGCCGCTTGGCGCAAACTTTCATCGTTAGGGCGAAGATAAAAATGATAAAATATCTTTATGACTACGAAATATCGATGTCGTAAATACGTGTAAACCAGGAATAGAATACGAAACGACACGAAAGTGTTTAACCGATAAAATCAAGCGATGTCGACGGGAAATTACGAGGAAGTAAGAGAAAAGGACGACTTTACGTACGCGCGTACGTAAAGACGTAGGAAAGGAGTCGACGCGAGACGAGTTCGGAAAGAAACGAGTGGCGCGACTCGTTCGACTCGCTGCACGAGTGGCAAGACGTCACGTCGATACTAATTACAATACGTCTCGATCGAGGTACGCGGTAATCGGGCGTAATTGTTGTTGGAAGGGTGATTAATCGTCGGTGGTCGGTTGCGTACGGTCGCATGCGCGCGGTTACGCACGGCAGGCCTGCAGTGTCATTATAAATAATAAATCTAATCGTCTCGCGAACACCCCGTTCATCATCGACTTAATTATCGATCCTGGGATTAATCGCAGCGCCGAGGAATTATGACAGCCGAGAATAGGGCAGGGCCTGGCGATTCGACGTTATAATTTCTTTCTATCGGGCGTCGATCTGACTTACGAACCTGCCTTTGCTGCCGTTACCTTCCAGCGTCTAGATCGTTGATCCAGACGCGACCGGGATCAGCTGGAAGGAAAAGTTCGTAAGGAGAAGGAGTTGCTGTATTTTATACGACTGAAAAAACGTTTGGCGATTTTGAAACTGTTCGATGATCTTAAAAATGTTAGACGATCCTGAAACAGTGTCTAGATCGTCCATCCAGACGCGGACTTGGCGACCTGGAAGAAAAAACTTGGAAATAGAAGGAGTTGCTCTTTTTGTTGAAAATGCTCGATGATTCGGAAAATATTAGACGATTCTAAAAGAGTTCGGCGAGTCTCTAGATATTTGACCGTTCTTAACGCGTTCGTCGTCGACTTAATTATCGATTCTAAGATTAATCGCAGTGCCGAGGAATTATGACAGCCGAGAATAGGGCAGGGTCTGGCAATTCAAAGTTATAATTTCTTTCTATCGGGTGTCGATCTGACTTACGAACCTGCCGTTGCTGCCGTTACCTTCCAGCTAGACCTTCTAGATCGTCGATCCAAACGCGGACTAAGCGAGCCGAAAGGGAGAGTTTGGAAGAAGTTGCTCTTCTTTGTACGATAGAGAGGAAGTTAAAAGATTCTAAGAATGTTCAACGATTCTGAAAAAGTTCGACGATTCTAAAAAAGTTTATAGAACCTCGAGACATTTGCCTTTTACCGATTTATTTTTACCGTTTCGTATCTGCTAAGATCCACTTTATCGACCACGCCGAATCGCTTGGTCTATAAAAAATCTTGTTACTAACGAATGCAAAGAAGATATTGTAAAAACGACAGTCACGTTGTTCAGAAATTTGTCGATAAACGTCGTCGCAAACGAGTCAATTAGACCCAATTAACAGCGTGTAATACCGAAAGACAATTTCCTTTACCACTACCAAACTCCTCGCAAGCCACGAATTAACATTAAACTCGTATTTTCCAAATTGCGTACGATTTCGTGGCTTCCACGTGCACGAATGTCGATCGAAGTTTATGGAAGACCGACGCGACGTTTATCGCGTCTAAAGGTAAACATTTACGCGAGAGCCGATGTCTACCGGATCTTACGAAACGAGGAATCGCACTGGCGACCTTCTCTCTCTTTCTCCCTACTTCGTTTTATTTCTGGAAAAAGGAGTGCGTAACGCTCTTACGTCGTCGAAAGATTCTCCGCAGCATCCTAAAGATCGTTACCTCGAGCCCTAAACTGTCTGTTAGTCGAGCATACATCCGGCGTCCGTCCGATGACCCGTGAGTACTAGCGCCGGATATATCCGTCATCCTTAACGCGAGTCCGAAAGACGGGCGCCGGCTATATCCGGCGGAATCGCGTGCTAATTTGTTACGGCAGCTCCTCTCGCGCGATTTTTGGCGCGAAGTCCCGTCGCAGACGGCAAATTGCCGAAGCGAACTTCCATAACGATAGCTCGAATAGGGACCGTTCTAAAGCTGCATCCATCTGGATCGACTTTGAACGAACTTCCAAAGCGTCGTTGAAGTTTCGTTGGTTCCGTCTGTTGGTGAGGCGATTTAAGATAGGCTTTCATCGGATTTCAATCTCGCGAATCAAGTTAGGGGTTGAGAACATAGGCGAGACGACGCTTCGAAGACGTAATTCGTTCACGTAGACGCGGAGGCACGCGCGAGTGACGCGTCCATCGAGTTGTCGGCCGAGGAAACGGACGAGCGACCGTAGTTTCACGCCGACCGGACAACTATGCGAACGGCGGCGCGTTGCACTCGAGGAATGCGAATGGACCGGCTGGCAATCTTCCCCCGATTTCGCGAGGCGCGATGCTCCGGCGGGCTAGAGCGAAGATTACGTCGCTAGCGGCGCGAGAATCGAGAAGTTTCATCGAATTGATTGAAAAGTCCGATCGTTTTCTGACTAGTAGCTCAGTCCTTTAGCAAACTATGCTTCGTGACTCGCGACTCGGTCCTTATCGAATTATGCTTTGGATTGCGACACCTTATCAAAGAGAAAATTGTCTAAAGAAAATACAAAGAGAAAATACAAAAGCGTTTTACATCGTAATGATAAAGCTCTGCAAGTGGACAACTATCCTAACTGTGGCGCGTTGCACTCGAGGAATCCGAAGGGACCGTCTAACGATCTTATTGGGTCCTGAGGGAAAAACGTGCAAGACTGTAACAAGGTTTAATATAAGAGAATAAAAGACGTGTTGACTGCACGATGCCAAGACGAAGACTGTCCTTAAAAGGAACGCTAGCCACGTTAGAATCGAAAAGTTTCGAGTTCGATAGAAAAGTCTAATTGGTTTGCGACTAGTAACTCAATCCTCTACCGCATTGTGGCACCTTACCGAAGAGAAAAATAGTCTAAAGAAAATACAAGGGCATCTGGGTAGGACAATCTATTCTGATGCTTTTACATCGTAACGATAAAGATCTACGAGTGGACAACTATGTTATGTTGACGGTCGAGGAATCCGAATGGACCGGCTGACAATAGATGTTCGTCGTTGTCACAGTTGGATTTAGAAGGGAAATATGTGCATACTGTAATAACGAAAGAAGGTTTAATACAAGAGAATAAAAGACGTGCTAACTGCGCAATTGCCAATCCGATTTAAAGGATATCGTAATTAATAGACTCAAAATGGCGACGTCAATCGCAACAAATCTTCTCCTATTTCGCAAGGCGCGACGCTCTAGCGACGTGGGCTAAGATTACGTCGCTAGCCACGTTAGAATCTAAAAGTTTCATCGAATCCGATGGAAAAGTCTAATTGTTTCCCGACTCTTGTCTCGGCCCTTTAGCAAATCGTCCTTCGTGTCCCGACACCTTACCCAAGAGAAAAAATAGTCTAAAGAAAATACCAGGGCGTCTGGGTGGGTCTATTCGAATGGTTTCACGTCGTAACGATAAAGATCTACGAGCGGACCTTCGTACGGGGTCGGACTTTACCACAGAGACAAACGAGAACGTTTGCTTCGCTATCTTCGCGCGCGAGCAACATCTGCCAAGGAAGGGATTCGTAGGGTCGCTCGATGAGATCGTAGGATCGGTTAGAATTTCGACCGCATCCGGCTAGGACCCTTTGTCCAATCTGACGCGTGCTGTTCGCGCCTTGGACGAGGAATCGGAACTCCTAACAGCCTGTGAGAAGTTCTTAAAGAAAACAAAATATAATTACCGACGAAAAGAATCCTGAAAGTTATTAAATTTAAAAAACGTGTCTAGCCACACTCGACGGTGGACCACTAAGAGTTAAAGGCGTAAATTGACGCCCTCTGTGTTGCTCGTTCATTGCTCTTTAATTATCTTCATTATCATCGTGTAAAAATTGCCAGAACGAACTTGTCCTCTTTCCATTGCATCTAATTATCACCGATTGTTATCGAAGGAACGTACAAATGACGTTAAGTAAATTAGAACAGCTAAAAATGTTACCTAAGGCAAATAAAAAAAAATAGATATCTCTAATTCACTCGCAATTATCGGTCGTTTAAACCTCGAGATCAGTATTCGAATTATCATTTGGAGCACTGGTCAGTCGCAGCGGCTGACATGCGAATATCGAAAAGTTAGAGTTTACGTGGAAAGGCTAAAGTTTGGAAGAACAAAGTGGACGGATATCGAGCGATCGGCTGGCA
Source organism: Liostenogaster flavolineata (assembly GCA_025433975.1). Classification (NCBI taxonomy): domain Eukaryota; kingdom Metazoa; phylum Arthropoda; class Insecta; order Hymenoptera; family Vespidae; genus Liostenogaster; species Liostenogaster flavolineata. Next base: position 72,220 of record JAITYT010002038.1, on the reverse strand, counting down.
CGTGCGTTTCGCCAGGAGGCGTCGTTCGTCCGTCGGTTGAACGTAACCAAACGTGGGACGCCGCTTTTACAGAGGCTGAACGTTACTTGGGAAAACATCGTATCGAGGCCCTGCTCAAACACTCCCTCCCAGTCGCGGTGTTTGGCTTGCCGTGCCTACTGTTTACCTAGCTTAATCGAAAAATCATAAGTGGCTGGCACTAATAGTATATTTGGTTGGTCGCGCTGCTGGCAGCGTAGCTGGAACTTACGTCGTTCGTCAAAGGCTAGCCTCGCTCGCCTTTGTTCGGTGATCGGATTTACCGGAGCTCTCGTTGGCCTCTCCGACTGACGATCTCGCGAAAATAAGCTTCGACTTCAAAAAGCCTAACGTACGAACGAACGGCCCTCCACGTCGGAGCGAGGTGAAAACGACGTTGACGACTTTAAGGGTTCCGCGAAACGCTTCGCCTTGCTCCTCTTCGACCAGCGTCTTTCCTCCTTCCCCCCAACTCGGCTTGCGCGATCGAAATTTGTCGTAGCGCTCAACTAGCTTAGCTATCGCATCGGCTGATGAGTTCCCGGTTTAACAAATACCAGCTATTTCTTGCATCTTCGCTTTAGGACTTGCCATAACAATTTTGTGGACTTTTTTTGATGTTTTCTGATGCGATCACTTCTTTTGGGTGACCAGAGCGTACCGCGTCATCGGTGTTCCTACGACCATGTTTAAATTCAGCAAACCAGTCCACGACACGAAATTCTTTTGTTTCGGTAAAACCACTGTAACTTTCGAGCCAAACGTCGGCTCGTCGTGAAATTTTTACAGCTATCTTTTGAAGGTTACTGCTTTCTAAAAAAAATATTAATCTTGTATTTGTGGCGCCGCCCGTCCGTCAGGCCGGGAACATATCAGCCGATGTGTTATGATCTGGATTGCGTGGAACTTTCGAGCGAGTGAGAGCGTTCGTTATCGTTGCTATCAGCGGATCGAGGGACGCTCGATGGCAGAATCGATAAAATAGTGAGGGCCAGGATCGTTTTACCACTCTGCCGAATTTTCATTGCGATTTGAGTTTACGCGAACGAGACGATTTTGCTGGAGAAGTGCGAAGATACGAGGACGAATTAAAACCGATCGAACCGATACCATTCCTCTTGAAATTCAGTACTATTTGCACCCTCGATGGCGCACTCGGATATAATTTGAAAATTTTCATTCGGTCCGTCGGTGGATTCGAGTTCGATCGGTAATAAAAAAATTTCTTTTCATATTCGATCAAAATAAAAACATTCTTAACCTGTTAACCGGGGAATAAAATTTCGTGAAACTCGTTTCATCACGCCTGAAGTAATAAAAGAAAATTGTTTTAATTTATTGCTTTTTTTAATTCCGCAAAAGATTTTATGTTATTCGATAAATCAAGTATTTTCAATGTTTAAAGAATCGGTGGTCTTCTGGGCATGACAAAAAAGGTCGTTATACCCAGTTAACAGGTTAAGAGAACGCATCACGATTTAACTCGCCAGTTTGGTAGAAAAAATACATACAAAAAGCATAATAATAAAACGCAAGATGGGACCACGGAAGCCTTCTTTCTTATTTCGCTCGGATTTATTCGGTCGGGTTAAAAATTCTTTCTTCGATCCTTTGCACTCGTATTCGGCCGAGAAGCCTCGGTATTTTTGTTCGTATTCGATCAAAATAAAAAAATTATTACGAGAACATGTTACGATTTAACTTAACAATTTGATAGACAAAATATATATAGAAAAATATATATATTTTTAATTATATATATATATATATTATATAAAATATATTTTATATATATGTATAATAATAATAGAACGTATATACGAGTGGAAAGGGTTAAAACCGCTCAACAAATCTCAATAACGTTCCACAACCTTCGATCAAAATCGTCAAGCATACAAGACGTTTCCGATAAAAGAAGAAATTCCTTTCCACGAAGGACAAAAACAGTAGTCGATCCTCTCCATCCTATCGACGTCGAAGATCGCCCGTCTTCGTCG
>JAITYT010002038.1:55558-70094 GCA_025433975.1 Liostenogaster flavolineata | reverse complement strand
AAGAAGAAGAAGAAGAAGAAGAAGAAGCGAGATCGAGAAAGAGACTCACTCGGTATAAATCCGGTGGAGTGAGTTATCGTGTCGCTCGTAAATCCAATGGGTTCGTTAGAAGCACGCGCTTCGAGATAGAGATCGAACCTGACGATGAAGAAGACGATGAACAGGGGGAGGGGGAGGGGGTGCGTCCTTCCCCCTTCTCCAGGTCTTAAAAGCGAACGGTCGGGCCGCGTGTCACTCCGAAATTCTGACGGAGAAGCGCGTCACTACCAATCAGTGTACATCCGTGTATTACACGATCGTGTTGTTTAGCTGTCCGTAAACCACAGATTTAGATGGGGTTAGATACAAAGAGGGAAATCCAACCGCCCGCGTCCCTCATTATCGTCGCGTCGCTTTCGAACGAGGCATCCGTCGTGGAGCCAGAGGTTCTCCGACGAAGCCTCGGAAGCGAAATCGGAGTTGGAATCTCGAATCTCTCCAGGGAACTTTTGCCAGGGTCGTTTCGACGTCGTCACGGTGTCACGCGGAACTCACGGAAATTTCTTACGACGAGAATGTTTTCCTGAGAAGCTACACTTCGTGATCACTGATCAGAGTTGTCCGAAAAGTTCGTGCCGATTTTCGGTTTTTCTTTTAATTTATTTACTATTTTATTATTTATATTATATTTTGTATCGTATAATTAATTTATATATATATATTTTATCATTTAAAATTATATTAATTTAAAAATTTTTATTTATTTATATTAAATTTCTATTAAATTATATTAATTGCATTAAACTAATAAGAAATTGTCTCATCGATGCATCATATTTAAATATTTCTTTTAAGCGAATTTCAATACATTGAAATTAATATATCGGAACGCTGTACCAGCGCGCTTCTAAGCAACACTTATAAATTCGCGTGGCACTCGACGCGTTCCTAGGAAGAAGATGCCCTAAACCCTAAAGTCCATCGTCGAATTTTCCCCGTGAATTTTTGCCGTTCGAGCGAAACGAATAAAACGCGCGGAAGGAGACACGCGTTATCCCAGACTAAAAGGAGAGGAAGACGGTCGAAATTGGTACCGGCACCGAAATTCGACCTCTCGCACGAATCCTTTGAAAGGCGAGAACTCGACGGATGGAGATCGGCTTTGAACGCGCATAATCCGTCTTAAGGAGGTATTACGCATTAACGTCGAGAGAGTCGGCGATCGTCGGACGTCTCTCGGGAGACGACGATACTGCCCAGATTCCCCTTCGACCCGTCGACCGCCCCTGGACCGTCCCGCAAGGCCGAAAAGCGAAGACGAGCGCGCGTATTTCGAAGATCGAGTTATTCGCGCTCGCCGGCGGCGCATTAAACCAACGCTAATCGAGCGTATGGTCGTTAATGATGGCCGCGCCTTTGGTCGAAGGCACGGATTAATGGAGGCGCCGATATACAGAGATTTAGCAGCTTGACTTATTGGCTCGGTTCGTAAGAGAGAAACGGAAGCGCGAGGCGTTTCGAAAAACGACGATAGCGACGCGATAAAATGGACCGCGCGCATAATAAAATGGCGCGCGCTTTACGAGCCGTGACGGGCGACTTGGAGGTTAGGACTGTCCGTTCCTCGTTCGTCGTTCGTTCGTACGTCGAGTATCGACCGTGTCGCAATTTGTATCTATTAGATTAACACGTCGATTTAATTAAAACGTTCGAAGCTCGAGCGTCGGGAAATTGGTTTAATTGCTACCGGTGCGTAATAGATTACGCGGAGTGGATCTTCGAAAGAGAGAAAGAACGAATTTTCTAAATTGCCTTTCGCCTCGATCGAACGTTTCCAAAGGAGCTTATAAACGAGATTCCTAGATTGCCTTTTGGGTGAGTCGATGAAAAAAAGTTTCCAAAGAAATTTACGAGCGAGAACGTATTACCTTTGCCGCTGGCTACGCCTTTGGCAAAGCCGACATCGATGTATCATTCGTAACGTCGTGGGCTGCTTGTTTCCTGTTTTTCATTTTAGAAGAACGACGGACGTCCTGTACGCGCGAAACTCGTCCCCGTTCGAGAGATACGGGACGCTTTGAAAACGCAATAAAAGAAATCGCATATAAAGGTAAATAATGTATTCTATCGGAAGTAATACGCAGAGATCGGTTTCGTTGAATGAAAAGTGGTTATTTACGGCAAGAAAATAAAACATGTACCGAGGCATTTTTGATTGTGATTCGGCTCTTTTTTCGCTATAGACTCGGTTATTATCTAAACAAGTAAGGAAAGTCGTAGACAAAAATTTAATAATCTCTTGTTTATTCTTTAAAGAATTCGTAGGAGATGAGATCAGAGATAAATCAGACGCGACACTTTAAAGGCCGACTTTCAGTTTTGCCTAACACTGTGGAACTCGTCGCTCTAGAATCCTCGATATTCTCTATATTAGATTCTCTTAAGTAGTTCAGAAGTCATTTGATTTTTTAAATGAAAAAACGTTGCTTTTTATGATTTTTTTATGACATTTTTATGAAAAACTGTTGGGAAAAAATTGGGTCGAATCCAGCAAAAAATTAATCGATACGAGTTAGATTCATCGTCCGAATCTAACCGAATCGATTGATCACCGAATACGTTTCGTTTGTTTCTATTAATTTTAAGAAAAATTTATTTAAACTCGGAAATGAGGAAAGATGCGATTTGGTCTCCGTAAATTTGGACGTATCGAAGATTCTCGTTAAAAACAACTTCGTACTTCCGACGGGACTCCGACGTCCCTTCGTAAACGTCCCGACTAATATTTGCTTATTCCAGCGAACGCAAACGAAGGCCTACGCTTTAATTTCAACCGGATTCGGTTCTCGTTTCGTTCAAACTCGTCATAAATTTATTATTAATCGCATAATTAGATGACGGTACCTCGGTGAAATTTATTCAAAGAAGGCTAAAGACGGGGATGGAAAAACGTCGGTTCTCGTCGACGAGACGAGCCCTGCGATTATGAATGATATTTCGCTCTCCCGGCATTTCGGTTTATTTTCTTTCATCGCCAGTGAATTCTCACTCCCCCGTTGAACGAGCTACCCTTTCTTAACCCGTTAAGCAACTACGGCGAGTGCACTCGCCTTACCGTCGAGTTAATCCTAATCGTGGATTTCGTTCTAGTCGGGTGTAATTCTTTTGCTTTCGAGAACGGTAGCTCGTTCGTGGTAAAGCGTGAAGTAAAATTTAATCACGCGGCAAAACGAATAGTTCTCTTTGCGATATCCGACGTTCGAGACTCGCGTTTTCACGGTTCTCTTTCGTCGCGTTGGAAGAAGGACGAAGAAAGAACAAAAAGAAAAAAGAAGGAAAGAAATTACGCGACAACGATCAAAAACTCGGAAAACTAAAGTCTAATCACGCTAAAAGCTTACGAAGTCGTATAAAAGTCGGAATCGAACCCTTTAAGTCCTTTAAACTGTTGCGCGCTTCGTCGCGGACGGCTCGACCATGCGCGTTCGTACTTGACCCTGTCGATGGTCTTCGATCGAAGGCCGCGTTATATCGCGTTCGAGTGATACTTCGAGGTGAGAATATCTCTTCGTTTCTGTTTCTCGCGGCAACGAACGCGTCGCAATTTCCTTTGAGACGCAGAAGTTCAAAAAAGAACGCAATTCGAATTTAGTAGACCTATTCGTTAAACGGAATGTCCTAGAACATTCACGTTTATTTTTTTTTGTAAGAATTGGTAGCAGAGTGATTCCGTCTATTTTTAAAGAATCTCTAGAAACTAGCTAGAACTCGCTAGGAAGTGACATCTTGGAAGACTATGGATCTAAATTATAATACTTCGTAATACTACTACGACTAAATAATACAACTAAATCTCGATACATGTAGCAATTTCCTTTGGGACTCGAAAATCCAAAGAAGAACGCGATTCCTAGATCATTCACATTTATCTGTCGTAACAATTGGTAACAGAGTAACTGCTACGTCTAAATAATACTACTACGATACTTCGTCAAAGTCTGCAATTCGAATTTAGTAGACCGATTCGTTAAAAGGAACACCTTAAATCACCCCCACTCATCTTTCTCAGCAATCGGTAGCTAAACGATTCCGATTGTCAAAGAATCTATCTATAGAAATTTCGCTGAACATCTTTATAAGAAGTTCGCCAAGACGTAAGGAAGACGCCAAACGTCGGCAGGATCCAACGTCTACCGATCTAAACTACATTAGCAACTGAACGAACGAACTTACAATTTCTCGTCGCTGGCGATGGCCACGAGGTCTCCTGGTATCTGGGTGAGTCCGCGATGCGAGCAGTCGACCACCTTGGTGTCGCAGGAGCAGGCCCAGGGGCAGGAGCTCCTGGCGGCGTTGAAGTCCCCCATGGTATCCGAGAGTCCGGCTAGGTCGAAGCTCCCGATGCCGGTGCCGTGCGAGGCGCCGCCTCCCAGCACGGATAGTATCAGAAGCAGTCCCCAGGCGCAGACGACCGAACCGCAGCTGACGCCCAACAGGCGCAGCGACCAGGCGGGCGTCATCGCGCGAATCATACCAAGCACCTTGCGATTAACGTCCTTCACCGCGCGATTCGGTCCCTCGAGGACCCTCGCGAACCGACTTCCGACGCGGCTCTTGGGTCGCAGAATATTGTCCGGGGTGTAGATGCCGTAACAGGGCGCGATCTCGGCGAAGTTCGAGGCGAAGTTGGCGTCACCACCGACGATCCCGGTGTAGGCGAATCCCGACGACGCGGCCGTCGAGGGCTCCAGGAACGACGAGATCTCCTGGGAGTCGATGCCTTGGCAGCCGATCACGCGTACCGATCTCAGAATCGGCTCCTGCTCCGGACAGAGGGTCTCCTGCCTCTCCGACTCCCGATCGGACCTAAAATCGCGACGATCCCGATGCCGATGCTGTTGGGGCTGCTGATGGGAACGTCGATGCTGTTGGTGGTGATGATGATGATGGTGGTGATGGTGATGATAGCAGTGTTCCTGCTGCTGTTGGGTGCCCTCTTGTCTGCCTCGCTGATACTGCTGGCAGTTGGACGACGTCTGTCCGTCCGTCGTCGAGTTCTCCTGCCTCGAGCAGTAGCTCCTACGAGCGTGGACGCGACACGCGCGATAATTCTCAACTGCAAGGCCGTCTAGCTTGTGTCTGCAGCAGAAGGAGGCCGCGTTGGGCCTGCGATCGGTCGAGTTCCTCGGTTCGGACTCGTCCTGATCCGACGATCTTCTCGAACTCTTCGAGCGTAACTCCACGACGTCGCTCGACTCCTCGACTTCCTTTTCGCTCTTCGAACCGTTCGTGATCGTCGTAATCGCCGTGGTGGTGGCCGTTGAAGCTAAAACGGTCGACCTAGCTCCCGTTCTCGCTCCCGTCGCCGTCGTCGTCGCGATCTTCGTCGTTCCCTCGTCCAGACGCTGCTCGTCCAGACGCTCCGAAGCGGCTCCACCGTTTTCCACCTTTGGACTCCGATCAGCGATGCCTTCGACGACGCCTCTCCTTTTTGGGCTCCCCTCTCCCGCCTCCGCCTCTGCCTCTGCTACGGCTTCCGCCTTCTCCACCTTTTCTTCTCCTCTCTTCTCCTCCTCCTCCTCCTCCTCCTCCTCCTCCCCCTCCGCCACCTCCTCCGCCCCCTCCCCCGCCGCCACCTCCTCCAGTCCCTCCTCCTCGAGTCGGATCAACCCGTTCGATTCGTCCGGATCTTTCCGGCAAGTCGAGCTGAACGATGGCCCCTCGTAGGCTAGACCATCAGGCTGCTCCTTCCGGGGGCCTTCCACGCGGCCCCCTTTCGCTCCCGACGACCCCTCGAGCGAAGTGGCGTCGTCCAGCACTAACGCCGCCAGTCGGTCCTTCGCATGCCGAGGTACGACCTTCTTCACCGAGCTTATCTTGATGCTGGTCCCTGGCCTAGGATCTATCGTACCCGACTCTCGGGTACGTCGTCGCCGACTAATAACTCGTCTCTCTCCCTCTCTCCTCCTCCGGCCTAGCGATCTCGTATCTACGAGAACGCTCCTTCCTTTCGTCGTGGATCTGGCGACCTAACTTCGCGCCGATGCGAAGTCTTCTCTCGAGTTCGGGAGACTCCGACTAGGCTGGATCGCGATTCCTTCGTTAGATCGGCATCGTCGAGCTCGACGAGCGCGACGTCTTGCTCGCCGGGGTCTCTGGGGTGATCCCGAAGCCAGGCAGATGCATCACCTGGGGGACAAGAAGAAGATGAAGGTCGTCGGTCGGACAAGGTGCGACTAGGTCGAGGTTAGGCGTAGTCTAAATCGCGCCGTTGACTTTTTAAAAGGATTGCTCGTTTATCGAAGGAAATAACGTACGACGTATGCTAATAAAATAGTCTATTTTCGTAAGCGATATAAATAATTACATTTTGAAAGGGATCATTTGACCTTGGTACGTTCAGCGTCAATACTAAGTACGCGTCGCGATGCACTTTAGGTATCGATTAAATCGAAGTTCCCGATACTTTTCTCGTCGACGCGGAGAAGACAATGAGTTGACGTCTGAATGAAGTTCGTGACGAGTGGCGCGCGAAACACGAGAAAACTCGTGAGCGGTACGCGATGTATTAAAAACGCATCGCGTAAATTGATTTTAGCTCGCGCGATATTCTCCGAGTAGTTCGTGTTTGCTTAGAGATATGCATAACGTAGGAGAAAAAGGAAAGAATTCTTAAGTAATCGAGGAGATCTAACGGAGAGGATCGATACGATCGAAAGTCCGATTGGAATTATTTCGCAAGGATTCTTTTCACGACGCAGCCTTAAATATTTAACGTCGCGATACAGAGCGTTAAATGAAAAATAAGCAAAGATATTTCCGCGGGATGGAAAGTAATACGGTAAAATTTAAATATCGGATCGCTATTTCTATTTCATACGCGGAATACGGATGATTGTACGCCCCTGCAAGATTTATTCCGCCGGCTACGCAACGCGCGAGATATTTTTTAACGCGCCAGCGTCGCGGAACTCGTGGAAAATTGCTAGCATGCGCAACGTAACGTACTTCGTAAAATATTTCAATAGCTGCTTCGCTTCGAGCGACCTTTTATCGCGTTATTCGCCTCGTGCGGAGCGAAAAACGTAAGTTTAACAAATTCGCGTGACTTCTTTTATTCGGAGCGGTTCCATCGGCAGCGTTCAGATATTTTGTGATCATCGAGTGCCGCGTTGATCCGCCAAAATGTACAAAATGGAGAGGTTCGCGTGCAATCCAAAAAAATCGCTTTCCAGATACGAGGAACAGCTTCGATCGCGCTAGGCCGACAAGAAGATGACCGTTCGCACGTAGAAGCTAAAGAAGAGAAAATGAAAACAACGTTGACTTTCGGAGCGCTTTCGTTGCCAGCGAACAGATAATTATCGAGCGCCATGTTGATCCGCCAAGACGTCAAAACGTAGAAATTCGCGTGGAATCCAAAAAATCGCTTTCCAGACACGAGTGTCACCGCTTCGATCGCGTCAAGCCGCCACGAAGGCGGTCGTTCGCTCGACGAGGAGCCGATGGAAGAAAAGAGAAGAAAAGAGAAGAAATAAAGACGACGTGGAATCCGTGCGTCTCGGGGACCAGGTGAATTCGTTTTCTCGAGCATAAGAAGACGTTCGAAGAGACGAGGGGATGATGAAACTACGGGCATGCGTGGCGAATGCGGAAAGCCGTGGCGGATACGAAGGGAAATAAAAGGGTGAACAAAGAAAGAAGCTTGAGTCGCGCACGAGTCGAAGACAAATGGCAACGGCACGAAAAACGTCTCGCCACGAGCCAGTTTTGACAAATCGAAATCGATGCAACGAAACGATGGCGGCACAGCCGTTCTTTCGAGGACGAATTCTCCGGCGTGTACCGCGAGAAAGAAGCCGACCGAGAAGGGGGAAACAGATGCGGTCGTTTCTATGGCGAAGCAAAGCGCCATTTGCCAGAGGCAGACAACGTTTTTGCGTGGTCGTAAGGCGCGCTACCACCCCAAGCACGCCACCGGCAACACGGAAAAGCATATTTCCCTTCGACCGGCTCGTGACGGCGCCAAGGGTGCGCGAGGGGTGCGAGGGGTGCGACGACGTAAGGAGGAACTCGCGGCGTCTCTATATAGCAATTTATCCTGGTACGAGCGCGATTCACTCCGACGGGCACTATTTTTTCTCTCTCCCCCGCCTTATCCCAAAAAATGCATTCCTCCGAGCCGTCCGATTCACTCTTTCCTCCCTTCTTCATTCGCTTCCTCCTCTTCCGCTTCTTCTCTTCGTTTTCCCACTTTTCCACTTTGCAGTCGCAGACGAGCACCTTCCCGCGAGAAAGGAATGAAAGAGTCTGTCGTACTCGGGGAAACGAAAGACGTAAGGGTAGGAAAACCCTTTCCGGAAGGGGTGGGAGAGCGAGACTCAGGTAGGGAGGCAGTTATAAAAGGGAGGAAAGCGGCGTCGCTGCAATATCGGAAGTACGAGAAAAATATGCTTGGAAAGCACAAACAAGGACGCCGATGCATTCCGTACACGATCGCCAGAGTTTCGAAGCATATTGGAATTTTTCCGTGCTATATTCTAGCTTCTTTGTCCTCCCTTTTCACCTACGTCGCGCCTCGCTTCCTTCGTTTCTCGCTTCCTGGCTTGGGGAACGTGCCACGAGCAAGCCCGCGCGATGTCACGCGATCTAAAGGGCCTCTCTTATTCTCGCGATCTGTCTCCTCCCGCGCTAAAGCCCTCCCCAAACGATACGAGACGTTCGGTCTATCGACGAGTTCGAGGTAGAAGTAATGGCGTGTCTATTTCTTCTTCTTGGTCCAGAGCCTATGATCGTAAGGTATTGCGTCAGGAATTGACTAAATTCGTTCGGTCGCTTTACCAAAACGACGAGTTTAACTTTAAAGACTGCGTCTAGCCAACTGTCATCCATGTCGCTAACTTCTTCGACTATCGAGGCAAAGGGGTGACTCGATTTAGAACTACTCGATCATGTTACGTTCCCTCTAAGTGAGAGAAGATTATTCTCGCGATCTCTATTTGCTAGCTCGTCGTCGCGCTACACGGTGTTTTTTCTTCTTCTATAATACATACGACGAGTTTAACTTTAATGTCGAATCGCCACGCCTACCGACGAGCTCAATGTAGAAACGACAGCGTTCTTCTGGCATCTCTATCTGCTTCTTGCTATTCGTGTCTTTTTCTTCTTAATCCTGCACCTATGGTCGTAAAGTATTGGTTCAGAAATCGTGAAAATTCTCATTGGATCGTTCAACCAAAACGACGAGTTTAACTTTAACGACTGCGTCTAGCCAACTGTCATCCACTTGCCTAACTTCGTCGACTACCGAGGCGAAGGGGCGACTCGATTTAAAACTCCTCGAAATTGTTACGTTCCCTACGAGTGGGAGAGGCAGCGGCTCGCACGATGTGGGGATCGATAATTCGTTTAAACAGCGGTCGGAAGGACTAGACAAGGAGACCCAGAGCCGAAGAGGCGACGACGCTTCCTTCGCGACAGACGAGGACCGGCTGGTCTGGCGCAGCCCTCGCGCTTCACACTGCTCGTATCGCGTAGGTAGGCACTCGAAGCAGGTACGGGTTAAGTAGGAAGCCTCGACAGGATGCGTACATCACGCGAGCGTTCTATTCTCGAGCACTCTCCTACGGATAATATCGCCGCGACAGCCTCTGATGTCGAAGTTAAGGTACGGAGGGCTGAAAGTCGCCCTTGGCTCCAACGCAACGTGCTAGTCGCATCGAGTCGACTCGAGGAGAGAATCGGGGCGTTATCAGTGATGGTAATGGCTGATGAAGATGAAAAGAGGACGTAGGGTGGCCTCTTGTCCCTCGCTCTTAGCTGCGTTTCGACGTCGCATCGATTAACAACGCCACCTTCCATTAACCGAATCAAAGCGCCTCGTCGACGTTCGTAAGCCTGCTGACTAAAACGCTACTGTTGGATCCAACTCGCCATCTCGACCAAACTGCTCGATTTGATACGGGGAAAAAGAAAGACGCTTTTCTAGCGCTGAAGACTATCGAAGTTTGCGTCAGCCTTGATTTCGAAGTTAAGGTAGCAAGGGCTTGAAAGTCGCCCTTGGCTCCTTGGAATGGAGTCAAGACGTGGACCTTTTATTTTGAAAGTGGTGTGAGTCCATTTACAGCGCGTAAATTGACTTGACAAAATTAACCTATATCTTTTAATTGACAAATATGCAAATCTTCAATTTTCGAAATAAACGGTCCACATAATCAGTGACGATAAAAATGGCGGATGAAGATGAAAAGTGGACAGATTATGGCCTTTCGTCTCTCGCTCTTGGCTAAGTTTCGTCGTGGCATCGATCAACGCGTTGACTGTCACGTCACCCACATTTGAGCGACACGTAACTGTTCCAAAAATTAGCGTAATCCATATTTTGGCAACCTTCTTATTTTCTTACAAAAGACGCATATATAAAGATTTAGAACGTTCTTCGATCAAGCGTTAACAACGCCACCTTCCATTAATCGAATCGAAGCGCCTCATGAGCGTTTCCAAGCCAACCGAAGCTCTGCCAGCCGAAATTGGAACCAGCTCGCGATCTCGAGCCGTCCCAATTGCTGCAGTTACTTTCGCTCGACTCGATACGGAGAAAAAGAAAGACACCCTCTCGCGCCTTGGAGCACCGAAGGTCGCACCAGCCTCGCTTTCCAGCCGACAAGTCGGAAAGGATCGCCGTACGGTCGACTATCGAGGCCAATTACCGTCCCGGGCGTCCTGGCTAGGTCGTTTCGCGCTCGAGAGCTGAAAGAGCGAGCGCGGGAGCGCTGCAAAGGACGCGTCGCGAAGTAGCAAATATTTGAGGTTCTAAACGATCGATTGTAACTGCACTCGTTCGTTTAGTCGTTTGTCAAGCCGATGGGCTAACGCGATTGGAGCCATATGCGCGACGACTGAATGCCGCCGATGAATTTGTCAGCGCGGACTGACTGGGATCGACTTTTTACACGTACGCTCGCCTATTTGCCGAGCGCATCAACGCAGTTAAAAATTGAAGGCAAACATCGCTCGAACCGATATGTCTATCCGTTCCACCCTGTCCCCACCCCCTCCCTGCCCTATCGCACCGTCCTGGACAAGGGTCTCGGTATTGACAAGAGTTCGGGGGACGTTGGACCCTCCGAGGCCTGTTAACCCCCGTCGCGTGGACGATCGTTCTTAACGCGATGTAAAATGAGAGACGACGGACGTAGAGGCACGCGTAAGCTCTCGTCCTGCGAAACGATCTCTCAAAACAATCTCTGTAAACGAGGGTTCTTCGTCTTTTTTTTTTTTATGCGAACTCCAATATCGCGCGATGATAAACAATAATAGTTTTTGACGCGATGTTAAGTGGGATAATGGGAGACTTCAAAGCACCTTGGAACAATTTCGCTTTTAACCCTTTTAGATATTTCATTCGAATACTTCGAAATTTTGCGACGATTCTAAACAAATCGAAATTTAGGAAATCGATACATCGAATACTTTCTACGAAAAAACGTTGTTTTTATGAAAAACTATCGGGAAGACGAAATTACTTTGATCGGTTTAGTTACCTTAATATCAGTTAATACCGATAGTTCGATACTAGTTAATTCGATATGAAATAATTTAATGTCATTGTATTAAATTACCTCGAATTACGTAATATATGTAATATAAATAATTTAAATAAACTAAGTACGTCAAATAATTTAACATCATTGTACGGAAGTACCTAGAATTACCTAATACACGTAATATAAACGCATGCGCGGGCGGTATCGCGCTGACTCCGGCTATATCCGGCGCTGGTACGCACGAATACATTAAATACATGCAACTCGACGATTTACGAAGGAGCGTGCTTTTATTCCCTTAAAGAAAGAACGCTCGACGCGAGATATTACGTCGGGGAAGAACCGAATAGATTTACGGTAGGCAGACGTCCTCGTAAGAAGCAGCAAATCTCTTTGACGTCGAGGAAAAGGGAGCAACGAAATCGGAATATCCGTGGAAGGACCAATGCGAAACCGAGTCCGGAATATCGCGTCCCTATTGAAATATATTTGTAAGATACTCCGTGAGACAATCTCGTCGTCTTCGTAGGGCCCGAGGCGGATAGAGTCGCGCTGAATCGTCGCGTCTTTGATGGAAAGCCGAGCGCGTTACCGAAGGATATACGAGACGAAGCAGGAGGAGGAGGGTTACCGTGTGCCAGCCCGTTGCCCTTTCCAAGGAGTCGTCATTTGCCACCCGATATTTCCAGATGAAAACGTCTCGAACGAAGCGCCTAATGCCCGAGACAAAAAGACGTTTCGATTTACAATGGAGGGACGCGAGTGTTCGCGTCGCCTCCATTGTGTCCCGGATTCGCCATCTCCCTCGCTTTTAACGCGTCGGCTGATAAGTTTCCGGTCTGACAGACAGATGGCGCCGCAAATGCAAAATTAATATCTTTTTAGAAATCACTAGCCTTCGAAAGATAGCTGTAAAAATTTCGTGACGATCCGACGGTTGGTTGAAAAATTACAGTGGTTTTAATGAAACGAAAGAACTTCGTGTGTCGATAAAACGTTGCTTTTCGATGGGAAAGAACACCGTTCAAACGAAAGCTTGGCTTGATGCAAGGATAGCTGACACTCTAAAGATACCGGGCATTATTTTTAGACCGGAAACTTATCAGCCGATGTGTTCCAATGAAAAATGTAGGGCATTTTTCAACATTTTGGCAGTCAAAGTGTTGAACGTCGAGCAACTCGTCTCGATCCTTCCACTGCTAAAGGCGTATATTTACGCCCTTGCGAGACTATCGGTATACACGAAAGGCGTAAACGACCTTCGACGCATAATACGGCCTCGATCGCGTTCGGCTCCCGCCTCCGCGAGCTAACGGTACGCGTCGATTTTTACCTCTCGTAATTTCTGCTTGGTAACGATACGATTCTCTCCAAGGCGAGAGCGTCGTAATATCCGTGATACGTCGAGTCGAAACGAATTTATTGGAACGAGGAGACGTTCGAAATCCTTTCGAAGGGAGTTCATAGCGAGAAAATTGCGCTTCTCCCAAAAGATTGGGCAAAAGAGGAGAATCTAGAGTTAGAGTGGACATCGAAAGGGCCTTACGCGTTTCTGGTAAGCGAGTTCGTGTCTCGAACGCTCGAGTTCGCGAAAATGCCGACGATAGGCTCGGAAACAACAGGGATAAACTACTGGCTTGTTCGGAAACTTCGTGCCGATTTTGAAGAAAAATTTCTTCTTTTTTTAAAAAAAAATTAATTATTTAATATATATAATTATTTATTTTATATTAATAATAAAATAATAAGTAAATTAAAAAAAAAAACGAAAATCGGCACGAAGACGAAAAACGTTGGATTTTCTTTCCACGTTCGTCTCTCTGTTTTCGTCATGCTTTTGTTTTGGCATAACCCCGTTCATGCCAAAGAAGTTAACAAAGAAGATTTTTTCAAAAGTGTCCCGCTTTGTTATTTCTTTTGAATTTCGTAAGGATATGGATTCGTCCGATATTCGAGTCTTCTTAAACATTTGGACCAGTTTCTACGGGCTAGACTGCATGAAAACGAAAGCAGTCTGAAAGATTCCATATCGGAGTTTATCGATTCTAAAGATCAGAATTTCGAAAAGTGTATCGAAGCAAACGGAGGATATTTTGATTGAATAAACAGCTTTTGAAAAAAGATATGCAGTTTTAGTCGCTTAAAAATATGATTTTTCTCATACGAAGAGGAGAAAAATGAGGAAAATAGAAAAATATTAATCGTACGGTTTGCAAGAACGTAATAACCAGGGATTGATCGAGCGAATCGTAGAATTTAAGAGGAAGTATCGATCAGGAAAACACACACACACACACAGAGAAAGAGAGAGAGAGAGATATATATATATATATGAGAAACACGACGAAAACAGAAAAATATTAATCGTACGGTTTGCAAGAACGTAATAACCAGGGATAGATCGTGCGAATCGTAGAATTTAAGAGACGCCGGAGGGTCGATTCCTCCTTTCTTCTCGATCCTCCCACGCGCGAGCGAGGATAGAGGCGCTCCTGGCCTCTAAACGCTTCGACCGATACACTCGCGAGCTCGCGCACGTATCATCCGTACGAAAGAGTCTCTCTTTGGACTCGTCGATGTACGTCGACTTTCCAACCGTGCCTATAGCTTCGCCACCGCTTGGATCCGAGTGCCGTCGTATTTCCTAGATCGGCGTTCTCCGCCTTTCCGGAAAGGAGGCGAGACGGAGACGGAGACGGCGAGATCCTACGGGCTTTTCGTGAAAAAGCTCCGGAGGCGTAGTTTGCTTTGGAAGAGAAGATGTTTGGTTAACGCGTGTGCCTAATGGCCCGTGCAAAATGGATTTTGGAGGTTCGCGTTTTAAGGAGGGCAGCCGACCGATTCGATGCAACGGAAGGAACGCGAGGGATCGATTTTCTATCGCCGTACGCTCGATCGACGACTTCGTTCGAAATCGCGCCTTGCCAAGAGCGAATCGATCACCGATCCGTTTCGTTCGATATTCATTTCGTTTCAAGTTCTCTTTCATGTATATGATAATAAAATTAACG
>JAITYT010002038.1:3619-18355 GCA_025433975.1 Liostenogaster flavolineata | reverse complement strand
TTGATTTAGTTAGAAAACGCTGCAAAATTTGCTACGAAAGTAACGTTAAAAAGTTTGGCTCGAAATCGACAAAAAATTGTACTATAAAAGTCGTAACATTCCGTGATGGTTGTCCAGACAAGGTTCACCGCGATATGCCTTTATAATCGTAAATAGATTCGTAGATAATAATATTAAACACATTTGAAGTAAAATGTTTTATTTCTAATGCATTTGGCCCTTATTAAAATGGTTACGTAGGAGCTTGCAACTCGTCTGGTAGAGAAAACGTTCGACCACGTGTTTGTTAAAATAATTCCTGAGAAATTAAATGTAATGCTTTATATCTTTTTCCTGCTAAACATAGCTTTGCAGTATTGAAAAAATGTAAGGCATTTTAAACAACTTTTTTTAATCTTTAAAGCGTGGGTCGTATACGCCCCACGCGGCCTGAACGGAAAATCTTCAAAAACTGCCGTGGAACGGAAGGTGTTACTAAAAATACTCCAATTTTGTTTCATTTAAAAGCCGATAAAATTCCTGTGCAACGCGGGTCTATTTTTATCTGAAATCCTGTGCCGCAAAGAGTTAATCGAGGCCGAAGGAAGCTCGCGAGGAGAGAAAAGCCGCATTAAAGTGAAACGCTTCGTGAAAATCGATCGCCCTTCGTTTCGGAGAAACGCTGTCGATGTACTTCGTGATTACAAAACGTATAGCCATTCGCCTGACTCGACGGAATCTCACGCGACGAATCTCCTTTCGAATTTCCCTCGTTTCACATCGGAGGAGGTTCGACGATCGCGCGAGTGAACGTCGGCTTCCTTCCGCCGCGATCGTTTCGCGAAGACACCGGAGAGGGAAGACGTTTAGCTCGAAGCCCGTCGTATCCTTCCAGCGGAAGAGCCTGGTTCTGCTTGATCCCTGCGGAGATTAGCCACGCGTACGCGTAATACGCCGGATATACGACGTCGCTCCTCGTTTCTTTGGCTTTGTCCGCTTGTAACACCGCCGTCGAATCGCTCGTCTCCAACTCGAACCGCCTCGAACACTCGCGCAGTTCTCCGCTACACGTGGAAGGATCTCGTCCCTGTCGACTTTAGACGTCGTTTGGTTCGACGCTCCCTCCCATCTCGAGGGCCTCCCGACTTAGCGAATATTCGATCTACGTTTTCAAAGATGAATGCCAGTTTTGGCCAGGAAGGAAGCCCGTTCTTTTAAGTTTTCGATCTTAATTATTTCTTTGACCCTTCGAGTGCCATGCGGAATTGCCTAATTTCATGCGAAAATTGCCGGGCTATTTTACAGAGAAACGCAGACCTTTTGGAAAATTGTATACTTAAATATTATGGAAAAATAATTTTATTATAACAAAGATTTTAGAAAAAGAGTCGCGCTTTGAACGAAATATCCTTCGTAATCGCATCGAGTGAAGAATTATTATCGTTAGAAAAGAATAAGTTGGCCATGAAGCGCGAAAAAATCGGACGTCTTTCGACGATCCAACGAACGTTTAATCCATCCTTTCGAGAATGAATGCCAGTCTTGGCCCGGAAGGAAGTCCGTTCTTTCAAGCTTTGAATCTTAATTTGTTCTTTAAGCGCTTCCAGGGTGTCGCGACGTGTTTGCTTGTAACTTTAAAGCCCTCGAAGCGCTTCGAAGCGTCCTTCGTAATCGCGCGAAGTTAAAAACCGTTTCATTAAAAAAAAGTTACCTTAAAAAGAACAAGTTATCGTTAAAAATCGCATAGTTTTCCGCGTCGTCGCGATGTTCGCCTTCTGTGGGTGCTTTCGAGGATACAACGACGACGTGATTCATTTTGGCGCTCCCTCCCGTGACGAAATGCGGAAAAATCGGACGTTCTTCGACGACCGAGCGAATATTCGATCCACCCTTTCAAAGAGGAGCGCCAGCCTTGGCTGAAAAGGAACTCTGTTCTTTTAAGCTTTGAAACGCGCTTCCACGAAATTGCGACGTGTTTGCTTGTAACTTCAAAGTCCTCGAAGCGCTTCGAAGTATCCTTCGTAATCGCGCGGCTCTCGTTTACCGTTAGAAACTCCAAAGTTTTCCGCGTCGTCGCGATGTTCGCCATTTGTGGGTGCTTTCGAGGACATAACGATCGAAGCGATGATGCGATTCATTTTGACGCTTTCTTCCGCCAAAAAAAAAGCAGAAAAATCGAACGTTTTTCGACGACCGAGCGAATATTCGATCAACCCTTTCAAAACGATTGCCAGCCTTGGCCAAGAAAAAACTCTATTCTTTTAAGCTCTAAATCTTAATTTGTTCTTTCAGAGCTTCCAAGTTCTTTAGAAGCTCCAAAGTTTTCCACGTCTTTCTTAACACAGCCCCCAAATGTAAATCATTCGATTCTGATCTTGTATTTTTATTTAGATTCGTTAAAGAAAAGGTTTGTTCGCAAATATAAGTCGAGCTAAATATTACTAAATACGACTTGGCAAGCTTTTTTAAATTTTTCATCATTAAATCGCTTATAAAAATTAGATAAATTTTCTTTCGTAATAATTCGTCGCGTTGTAAATTAATTATGTCTAATTTTATATCAACAGGAACGTCGTCAACTTGTACAGAAGTTGTACAAGATTTCGGATAATGGATAACTTATTCGCGGGCCACATAAATTCATCGTGTTGGCCGTGCCTGAGCTAGAATCAACGAAGGATCGAATCCAGAATCGACGAGTTCGACGTCGATTGCTCTCCGACGATCTAACGCGCGTTCCAAAGAATTTCCAGCGTTAATTCGGCCGACGAAAATGGAAACCGTGCCTTTTCCGTAGGCGAGTACGCGCTGGCAACTTCGAAGAGGCGAAAGGCAAAGAATAACGGTTGAAATCAAATATCGCGGCGCTCTCCTCGTTTCGTCGGTATTCCGTGAAAATATGAATTTTGAAACGACAAGAGACCGAGCGCCATCGACATTCGAGAAATATCATAGCTATCCGTTCCCGTTTCAATCGTCCTCGTCGTCGTATCGTTCAAGAATTTCCCTGTGTACCAACAGGGCGTCTTTCGTTTACGAAAAATGCATTCGATAGGTTCGATTAGCAATTTGTATCGTTCGTTCTTATCCGCTTCCATTTTCATCGTCTTAAGCGTTTTCGTCGTCCTTGTCGTCCTCGTCGGCTTATCGTTCCTCCGTTTCATCAAGACGTACAAACAGAACTCCTTCCGTTTAAAAAACCTCAGACTAGCCTCAAAAAGTGCATCCGACAAGTTCTGTTAGCAACAAATATCGTTGGTTCCTATTCGCTCCCATTTTAACGGTCCTTTTCGTCCTTGTCGTTTTATCGTTCCTGACGTCCTCGTTCGCTGACGTACAAACAAGACTACTTTCGTTTAAAAAACGTCAGACGAGCCGCGAAAAGTAGCGCTCGATAGGTTCGATTAGCAATCCGTATCGTTCGTACTGTTCTCTCCCCCGTTGTCGGTGTACCCACCCTCCTATCTTCTTTGGTAATTCCGCCGAGGGCTCGACATAATGCTTTTTTTCCGCCCTTCCGACAGGGAGCAACGACGACGACGACGACGAGCCACGTACATACGTACATGCACACACACACACACACACACACGCGCGCGCGCATACATACATACATACGTACATACATAAATACATATGTGCGTACGTACGTAGGTACGTTCGACGCGTGTACGGCCGTACCGCCCTCGAGCGATGCGAATTTTTCGCCGAAACGACGGCTCCGTTCGGATCCACCCCGCAACCCCAAGGCGCACTCCTGTGAATTATCCGAGTACCTTGGGTAACCCCGTTGGGAATCGTTTTGCATAATGTTAAGAAAATAGCGTAAAAGCCCACGGTACGTGTATTCACCGACTGTGTCCCTACCACTGATATTACACCGCGTTACGGCATTGTCGACGATGATCACGTTCGTATACTCTCGACTTTAAGCGTCTTCTTCGTAATTTGTTTCGAGCGTAGCCATTGTCGTGTCTCTTTCCTGCGAAAGGGAGCGAGAACTTTTCCTTCCTCTCGTGCTTTCGCGTCGTTCGACGAATCCGAGATCGTCGCTTCGCGGTATCGTTTCGGAAAATTCTCCATAATTTCGCTGGTGAATCGTTCCGATTCTTTTTCTTTTTTTTTAACATAGGTGTTAAGGAAAGCGTCGCTAACTCTTCGATCGAAAAGAGTTTCTCGCGGCTCGTATGTCGAATTTTCGTTCGTCGAACGCGTGATCGTTCAATCGGTTAACTGCGTTCGACGTGTATACGCGTCGTGGCAAATAAAAAGTTAGAATTCGATGTGAAAAATCGAAATTTTAATTTAACGTAATAAGAGTATTATTTCGCGGTACGTTTTCTTTATATTACCTGTACAACTTCGATGCATTTTATGTTGGCGTTCCACGATATTCTCCCATAACATAAATGAGACGCGTGAACTAAAACCTTTGTTTGGATTTGTTACCTATTTTCCCGGCTATTATCAAAACAAATTTATAGAATTACACTTTGTTTTATTTAATGAACAAAATACAACAATGAGATCGATTGAATTTCTAAACATTTTTTTTCTCCTTCATAAATTGCATTATTTCTTGACAATTTTTAAGTTTTTAATAACAACCTCTTCAAGAATGAATCTCTTATAACGTAAAAATATAATCTTTCCTTGTTTCTCGTCAAATCGGTAAAAGAATAATTTACCGTGCGTTAAACGTGCATACTCGTCGATGCTAGATTTTAATTCCGTACTCCGAAAGATTTCTAAAACCAAAGTCCACGGTTTAACAAATTAACCGATCGTGCAGGATCAAACGTCACTACGATCACGGTCGTTTTGCGATCGTCTTTCGTAAAATCGTCTGTCTTTCGCGAACGATCGAAATTCTCGACAAAATTCCGTCCACCGACACGAGAAGAAATTCCTTCCGGTTCCGATCGAAAGAAACGACGTGGAACGAACGTTTGTATTCCATTAGCAACGACGGCGTATCGTCTCGCATGCGAATTCGCGAAAGACAGCGACGCGTACGCGATCGAGAAAACGAAGCAGGAGAAAAAGACGCGTAGGCGATCCATAGAAAAAAAGAAAAAAAAAGCGACGAATCCGTCAACGCCGATCGACGCGAGTCCGTTTTCATATTTCGACGCTCGAAACGCGTCCCCTCGCCGCCCTTAATCGTTTGTTTGTTCAATCGGCCAGAATCGGAGGGTCAGTCGACGAGTCGACGCGGAGCCGCCTTCGGCCTTCCTTAGGCGCGATCGTGAATCGTCCGAAGGGTCCTACTTAGCCTCGTAGAATAAATAAACACGTCGAACGGAGGGCGACCGACGGAGCAGGCCCTTCTTCGCCTTCTTCGAAGGTTTCGCTTCTCATCCGGTGACGGTCGAAAGTCACTCGCTGCGTACGCGCGAGTTCGTCGCTCGGACCGGACAGAAGAAGAGCAGAGGACGAAGAGGACGGAGAATTTTCCCCTTCGAACGAGGTCTTGACGGGTTGCGGACGGATAACGAGATATCTCGTCTTTCGTATTGCGTCGTTAAATGGACCGTTCATTTTGAAAGTGGTGTAAGTCCATTTTTGAAAAAAATTAGATTTCACGTAACTTATGCTTCATTTAGTGTAAACTTTTTATCTATAACTAGTTGATATTTAATTATGATATATGTATATCATAATAAATAATAATGATATATCAAACGGCTGCCACGTGATAGTCGAGGGCAGTTTTTAATCATTTGTATCGCGATTTAATTATTTTAAAAAGTTTAAATACGGATAGCGGAAGGTGTTAATTTCAAGTGACTCAGAGTCAGAGATAAATGATTTTTTAATTAATAGCTTATCCGATAGAGTCGTAGCGTTAAATTGTGATAGCAACAATTGGTCAACGGAGAACTTTCGATCGAGCTTGAAAGGTGATGATTTATTTGAAGTGTTCAGCTATCAGTCGTCCGTACATTACAGTCAAACGTCAAAAAAACAACCTAAAACTATGAAATCTTTGAAACGGTCTCCCGTCGGTCCAATTGAATCGCACAAATTTTTAATTATTCAAAAATATTGAAAATCATTTATTTTTTAAGTATTCGTTGAAAATAAATATTTCACGCGACAGTGATTTTTAACTACTAACGAATCATAGTTAATTTAAGAATATTTAACGCAAAGAAATGCCGAGCACTTCGACGGCGAACGCTCGAGTGATATTTGGAACGGGGAAAACGGACAGAAAACCACGTAATTCGTTTCAATTTTTCCTTTCAAGCGAGATAACGATGTAACCAATGCAAAATTGTTCGTCAATTGAAAAAAGAAGGAGCTATTAGGACCCAAGACAGCCAGAAATTTGACCGAAAAAGTCGTCATTTTCTGCGATACTGGAGTGTCTCGATAAATATCGTTAACATTGCTACAATTATTTTTCAACGCTTTCTTGCACTGTCCAAACGAGAGATCTACCGTCGGTCTCCGGGGACCGACGTCGGCCAAACGGAAAATTCAAGGCGTTAACGAGCGTCCGACGATTACCGTTATCACGGTAGGGCTCCTAGGATGGCCCCGGTTGGCTACTAATAACGCGTACGCCCACCTTTTTAGCCTCGATGGATCGTCGTCGTCGAGGAGGTAGCCTCCTCCTTATCGTACCCGCGAAATAGAGTTTTAGATTAGATCGAGACCGGTCGCGGCGGCTGTTGGTACCCGCGTAAGGACTTTTTAATGCATTCGGCGCTAAGAACTCGATTCAAACTCCTTAAACGAGTTACGGAGAAGTTGTTCTTTCTCTTTCTCCTTCTTCTCGGTCTCCGCCGTCCTTCTTCGTCCCTCTTTTCTTCCTTCCTTCTTCCTCCAAAGCACGCGCGCCTTTCGTAGCCTCTTTAAACCGCCTCTTTCTCCTTATCGGACGATCTCGATCCCTGTCCCTTCTCTGCTCCTCCATCGTCCCCCTCGTTATGTCCCTCCCGGAGCAGAAAAAGGCCACCGGAAGCCATTGCAAATTCACCGGCCGTTCGCCGTACGATATCTTCCTTTTGTGTGCCGCTCGGTCGCTTCTTTCTCTTCCGCTCGTCTCCTCCCTAAATTGGATCGTACCGATGTTGCGTGCCGCTCCGTGTGTTTGCAAACACGTCGACGCTCTCTTTGCTTATCCGCGCTTATGAATCTTCGAACTCGCCTCGATCGCTCCCGAAGCGCGCTCGACGTCCACCAGGCGCGAGCGACTACCCCTTAATCCATTATTTTGCTTATAGAAATAAAAGTGTGCGCTCGATCGTGCCCGTAATTATGAAAGTGAAATTAAGAAATTCTTCATCTTTCGTTCGAACAACTTTGTGTTACCATCGTTATCGTTATCGTCGTCGTCGGCTGATTTATATAACCGATAAACTCAATTTTTTTAATTTTGACTTAGACCACTTTCCTAATTAACTATCTTAATTATTTATTTTATATATATATATATGATAAAGTATATAATATAAATATTAATAATTAAAATAATCAAATAATTTAAAAAAAAAACGAAAATCAGCACGAACTTTCCGGACAACCCGATACGATATATATCGAATAAACGGCGGGTGTCGCGTTGGCGTTGCGTCGATCGGGTTGATTTCGCTCGTGATTCCCACGATTCCTAGTTAGAAAACGACCGACGTGGTCTTTCGCGCGAGCAAACATCGCGGAACGAACGATAATCGTCGCGTTAACGATAGCCGACCGATTCTAATTACTTTTCCGTCGGTCCGCCTTTGATTTACGATCCGTCGGTATTAATTCCTCTCACGTAGGCACTCGGTTTGAAAGCATTTCGCGCGGTACGTAGACGCGCGCGCTCGTTTGCGATTCGCGATGCTCCATTTACAGAGATGCGCGACATATCGATCGCCATGTCCGTCGAACGAATGAATAATAACCGACAATGAGAATTCATCGAGGAGCGTCGATCTTCCGTGAGTTCGCATTCGTATGAAAAAAAAAAAATCGCACGATGGACGATTTTTACGAGCGACGTACGAGCCCTTTACAACATTTTACGCTTCGAATCGCATGTTAAAAGCAGATTGTTCCGATTATTCGGTGTAAGAAGACAATAAGACAGAAATACAAGATCAAGAAAAAGATTACAAATTTGTATATGAGATAAGATTAAAAAATAAGAAAGACGCGAGTAAAATGCATCAGGCTCAACTCACGATTTATGGCGTTACTTTTGCCGATTTCTTGGCAAGACTGCAACCGACCTTCTATTTTACAGCAACGTATCTACCGTGTAAACCAGAATCAGACGTGATAGGTAAAGAAGAGAAGCATTGGCGACAACGGTGACGATGGTTAACAGACACCGAGAAAAGGCGATATTTGCTCTTGTACGCGGCCCGATGATCCCTAGCCGGACGGTGACCGTCACGATCTCGTTCGAGGATACTCCTTTGACAAGGTGGTCCAACGATGAGAGAAGAAAAGAAAAGGAAAGAAAAGAAAAGGAAGGAGGACGACCGTCGGGGGTGAAAGCGACGGAACGTATCGCCATTGACGACGTAACGAACGTGACCGGCGCACCTTCCACGCGATATAGAAATAGGATAGAGAAAGAAGAGGGAAGAAAAGAGCATGGAGTCGAGTGGCGCGCCATACGTTCGTAGGATGCCGGCGCTGCGAGGTCGCTCGCGCTACCGCGCCGCGATAAATCGGAATTAAGGCGGAATTACGATCGTATCGAGCGGACGGTAGCGAGGACTGTGCGTGCTCCTGCAAACTGTACGGGACTTAAGCCTCGTTCTGCCACCATCTGGATCGACCGGTCCTTCGATTTGTTCGTGCGCGCCTCTCCCTCCCCCCTACTCTTCCTCTCCTTTCCTCTCCGTGCGTACCACTCGTATCAATGCTAATTACGACTGGACGAGAGTTTCCACGAGAGTTTTTAGATATCGTCGGCGTGGCTCGCTTTTAACCCCTTCCCTGATCCGGACGAGTTATCTCGTCCTGAGAATCTCGTCCTGCGTCAATTTTTCTTCTTCCTCCTCCATCCGGACGAGATGTCTCGTCTCCTTCGTAGAAGTTCGTAGTTTGTCGCGATTTACTCCAAACTTCTACGTTTTTCCGATGTCTAAAAGCGGGAAAGACTACGATGACTTATGACTTTTTACATTGTTTTTATCAGTGTTTGGAGAAGCCGAACGGAACTGATAGGCTTTAATTTTTAAAACTAGATATAATAAGAAAAGATTTTAAAATAAATAACTTTGTAAGACACTTGAATGAATATATTGGATTGTTCGGAAAGTTCGTGCCGATTTTCGTTTTTTTTTTAATTTATTTATTATTGTATTATTTATATTATATTTTTTATTATATATATGAAATAAATAATTATATACACTATATAATTAATTTTTTTTCTTCAAAAAAAAAAAGAAAACATTTTTCTTCAAGATCGGCACGAACGTCCCGGACAACCTAATATGATATTTAATATCTATCTGTAGATAATTCAAAGACGTAATAAAGTAATATGACATTTTTTGTCATAATTGTTGAAAAACATCCGCCAGTGAAGGGGTTACATCGTCCCGCGTTACCCGTGGCGATCTATCACATCGGCTGATAAGTTCCCGGTCTAAAAATAATGCCCGTTAATGCAAGATAAAGCCTACGCGTTTCTTTGATATCCTTAGAGAGTCGGCTATCTCTCGCATCTTTCGTTTCGACGGTGTCTTTTTCCATCAAAAAGTAATGTTTTATCAACGCACGAAATTCTTTTGTTTCGCTGAAACCACTGTAACTTTTGAACCAAACGTCGGATCGTCGTGAAATCTTTACAGCTATCTTCTGAAGATTAGTACTTTCTAAAAAAAATATTAATTTTTTATTTGTCGTGTGATCTGTTCGTTAGACCGGAAACTTATCAGCCGATGTGTTATTGGGCGGGTAACTAAGTGATTCTCGCTTATCGTTTACCCTCTTGACTTACCGATTACAGTCTTTGCTGACGCTTATTGCGATTCGATACGACGGCATCGCGCGATAAATTTCAATCGTTGGAAGCGAATCGGAAGAAAAATCGCGAGATGTGCAAACACCCTAACTTATTTACGTTCTTACGAATATTTCGAGGAACACTTATCGACGCACTATTCGAGGAAGTCGCATTAACGAATGGCAAAGCGATCGCGAGTTCATTCGGAACGATTTTCTTTCGTTCCTCTAAGGCACGTCTGTTCGTTCTCGTAAATTTACCCCTTCTAGTGCCATGCAAAATTGCCTACTTTTATGCGAAAATTGCCAAGCTTATGAAAGACCTTAAAGACCTTATGACCTTATGAAAAATACCTATAAAACCATTAATATTCCTAATAATTTGCTGAAAGCATTAGCTTTCGAAAAACGAGTCGCTAAAACGAAAATTTTCCAACGTCGCTCACAGCGACAAAAAAAATCATTTTCTTCTTCCTTCGTAATTTCGGTATGGTGAATTTCATTTTTCATGTAAAACGCGCGGTAGATCGGATTATAAGATCAAGTAGCGAAAGACTTCGCCGTAACGGCCACCGCTCTTCGTTCTCCGCCGAAATTGGCATACGTGCGTGTTTGAATTAACGGATTATTCATGAGAAGCACGAAAATCGCGTAGCTTTACTTTACGCTAAATAAATCGGTATCCTGTCAAAATAGATCGCGCAGGTCGTTGTTACTTATCGTCTAACGTACTAACGTGCTTTTACCTCGACGTGGCGAAAACGAAGCGAGCTCGGCTACGTAAAACATAAAAGAAAAACCAATACGTTTAGGACGGCGAACGACCGATCCCTTAACTAACCCATCGAGAACCAAATTTGTTTGACGATGTTCATACGCGTTATAATATTAAGTTACCGCGGACAATTTGTATCGTATCGTTATTATATTACAATTATACATTATACAAAAATAATGTTTTATGATCGTACAAAATTTGTTTATTTATTTATCTATATGGAGAGTTTTAATTATATTCAGACTCGGACGTTATGACATTATATTTTTATAGACAATTTCTATTCTATTAATACCACATTATAATTATGCACGATACAAAAATAGTATCGCTAAGGAAGATACATTAGGTCTACCGGAAAGTTCAGTCGTCTTTTAATGAAAGGAAACCGATATGTTTTCGATGGATTAATTAATATTCATCGAATAATACAACTTTTATGATTGCTGACCATCTCTTCTCGCATATATCGAGCACATACACAGAAATGCAATGGTCATATAGAAATATATGGTATTATATACAATATATATTGTATATATGTAATTTATATATATTGTTATATATTATTGTATTTTATTATTGTATATAATATTGTGTTATGTGTACGTGTTGAATATAATATAGTGAATTTAAAATTGTATTAAATTATTGTATATATTATATATATATATATGTATATAAATACATATTAATATATATACAAATAAATTTAACTAGTTATTGTTATTATAAATAAATATTTTTATCATCGTACAAAATTCGTCTATTAATTTTCGAAAAAGTACAGCGTCTCGGATGGGAACTTTGACAAGTTAAACGTTCGAACGCGGGCGTCAAAAGAGAGTAAATCTATCCCTCCGATGGATTCTCGTGATTCTTATTACGTGGCGGTCCATTATATCTATATGAAGAGTTTTATTTATATCCAGACACGAACGTACCTATATACCGGGCGCATCTCCGTCTACGGCGGCGCTTATGCTAATTTCCAAGCTTTTATAATCGCGCAAAGGGTTCTGACGCATGAATCGTCCGCGCGGATCCTCGTGTCAGCATCTCGTCAGCGTCACGCGGGATTAAAATCCGGTTCTCGATTCACGGCGCCCTATCAATGAGAATAATAATGCTCCTACGTGGCATATGCCCGTGGCCTTTGTTAGAGAAACACATCGATTCAAATCCTCGCTCGACAAAGAAACTTAAAGCGCAACCCTCTACGCCGTCACTCCTATTCCGCCATGGAAAATGTAGCGTTGAAAACACGCGATAGACGATATCGTCGCCGATCTGATCCGATATCGCGAATTCGATCGATCTCCCATCACGAGCGCATCCGCGGTTCAGCGTTCAACGATCCTACGTTCGTAGAGAAAACGTTAAAGTAACATTTTTAAACGAAAGCGATTACTGGGATCTCGCGAAGAAAAAACGACGAACTTCGTGGCTACCGGAAAGTCTGTCAACAATCGACGCGTACTCGACTAAAAATTGGATTCCTCCCCGCGTTTACTCGGTTAACCTTCCTGGGAACTCGACGTAACGATCACTCTCTTTTTACATGCTACTCTTACCTACATTTTTCGCGTTTGATTGGTACCTCGTCTATATTTATTTCTTTATTTCGATACTAGTGGTGTATTTATAGTTTTGTGTTGATACCTTTGTATCTTCGTCGTCCATGTATATGTTGCTAAAATTAATATTCTTTGTATCCTATTTTTCTTAATTAGAAACTGATTGGTTTGTCCGTCAACTTGTAAAAGATCGTTCGCGCGGTGGAATCATATTATAGTTTTGTGTCGATATATATGATACACTATGATTGTTGCGTTGATATTAGTAGAATAGAAATTACACCTTTGATATCTTTGTATCTTCGTCGTCCACGTGCACGTTAATATGTTAAAGTTAATATTTTTTATATCCTATTTTTTTAATTTAGAAACTGATTGGTTTGTCCGTCAATTTGTGAAACATCGTTTGCGCGATGGGATCATTCGGCGATTTAAAAAAGCACGACGACGACATTTTTCGAAGCACGCGCGTAACGCGAGTCTACCGATTTTATAGTTATCGGTGAACCATTGTCATGGACACAGTCGCGTCGTTGTAGTACATGGATCGACAGTCTCAGTAATTACGCATTGTTCGTACAACGTTACCCCGTATCCTGCTATGTAAAATACACGCGCGCTCGTGCCTGCACCCAGCCTGTTACGTACGTGCAAAACGTTTGAAAGCGTGTCACAAAGGTCGCCGGTACGAATAAAATAGCGGTGTTTTGCGGCAGGAAGGGACCAACCACCGCGCTGGACCTTTTTCACCGGCGAAATGAAAAAGAGACCGCGCGTTCCCCGCGAGTTTCATCATCGTTTTGATTTACTGGTAACGCAGTTTAGAACGACGAAATTTAAGACGACGAAGAACCAGCCGGAGAATTTAAAGTCCGACTAAAGTAATACGTATGCGACTCGAAATAACGTTGGTGAAACCGCATATTTTTTAATATTGTTTCTAAACCTAAAAAGATTTATATCGGAAGATTTAGGAGGAACCTTTAGCAGGGAAATTTTAAATGTGAAGTTACGCTGATGCTACACCGAGTGAAACGTATTACGGAACGTAGACGTGACAGTAGCAGTGTCAAATACGATTGAAGTGCCCTAGGAATTTAGTTCACTTGACATCGTAGCACCTATCGCATCTCCGATAAAATATATTTATATATTTTTATATATATAATTTATATATAATAATAAATATGATACATTATAAATATAATATATTATATAATATAAATGGATTCTATTTAATGGAATCCGATCTCGCTCGATTTACATTCATTTTATTAAATCTTCCTTCATTACGCTCGTAATAAAATATTTATGTTATTCTCGCTCTAATTATCTAATCATTTCAAAACTTCTTTCGATGGAAATGTGGTAAGAGTTCTACGGCAATAATTTATCTCATTTAACACCCCGTTCCTTATTCACGGCGATGAATACCTCGACAAAGCGCGAGAATTCGGTAAAATTAAACGATAGTCTATCAAGTTAATAATAATACTGTATTTAGATGATCGCCATATAAAGCATTCCAATTTTACGACATTACACGTAATGGAATGCAAAATATTAAGAAGAAAAAATGTACAAGTTTTTCTAACAGATTTAATTGCAGTATTGAATTTTATAACGAATAATAACGATGCACGCATGTACAAATGAATATTTCATCTTCTAGATAAGCCATTACGCGAAAGTTATGCATGAAATATCAGAACAGCAATAGAACTTGATTATGACAAATGCAAAAATACGAATATTGCGTATTTTTGATATCTTTATTGTAAGATTCGAGCTAAGTCAAGATTCCATAAACAATGTTTACAGATTAGTCTCCAAAACATATACAACATTCGGAAGAGCAGTGGTTGAATGCAATTTTCACGATTTAATGAGTGACCAAACTGCATGTGCGGCACGATTTCAAAGGAAAGAACCGAACGCGACAGGACAGGTGGCGGCATCTTACGGAAAAAATAGTTTACTAAAGCGCGTAAAATAATGCCACGAAATTACCATCGGCAAAGAACACTTTCTACTTCACCAACTATTCGCGTAAGTAGACTATCGTACAAAATTTGTCTACTTTAATACGTCCATGTCGGTACGAACCAGCCACAACTTTCTCCGTTGATAACAAATATTTTTTAATTAAGCTCGATGCCGCTCGATAACGTAGACTTCTCTTAGAGTAATCTTTATAATAATCTGCAGAATATGAAACTGTATAAACGTATGAGTTATCGTACGTTTATACAGTTACGTATAAGTTATCGTACCAATTAAAATTTTCCTATTCATTAAACGACAACTCTAATAATTAACGTTACGCAACGTAATCGTTCTCGATTACTAGCGTTATATTAGGATAGGGAAAAAGTATTGCACGTTTTTAGACTGAGAAAAGAGGATTAGATGAGGAAAAAGTATGAACTTTATTGAAAC
>JAITYT010000204.1:1764673-1776493 GCA_025433975.1 Liostenogaster flavolineata | reverse complement strand
AGAGAGAGAGAGAGAGAGAGAAAGTGAGAACGGAAATACGTCTTCGTCATCAAAATGAAAATATAAAACTTTCTTCGATCGTAATTAAACTTTACAAACAAAATAAAAATAATAAATGGACGCAATCTTCGTGTTAGTTTTAATAAAATTTTTAAACGTGTACATACAATTGGAATATCTAATCGATATAAAAAAATGTCGACCATTTTGTCCGTTCGATGTGAAATAATCTACCGCAAAAAATTCGTTCCCTTCGGTTTGGCGATATGTACTAGTAAATCCACTACTTGTTTAGAAAAAGGTATGCGATTGATTTACAAGTACTTTATTGGAAGAGAATATAGCATCGATGGAAGACAGACGGTCGAAGGATAGATGGCATCGAGTAATGCGATACCGACAAGTTAAATTTACGAGTGAACTCGCTCGTAAATTACTCGTAGTTTCGTTGGTTCGATTAATCGATTAGTTTTCGTCCTGGCTCGTTACCATCTAGTGTTTATCTCTGTGATCGTTTAGTTCTTTTGTAGCATTATTATCGAAGCAATCGGCAAATAACGACGTATTCGAACGCTACACGTACATCGCAATATCTCGTACTCTCCTAATTTTACATATACATATAAATTCATAAATCTATTTTACAAATATAATAGCTGACATCGACTCGCATAACACAAAGTACATTTTTATCTTCTTCTATATCACTCATGCCGTCGCGACGTACGCGTATGTATTCTATCGCACGACCTGTCAAATTATCTACTTCAACCATACCACCCTATCATGTACAAATATATCATGTGTATATAATACATAGCGTTAATGACACCGTCATTTAGTGGCATCGTGGTACTAGTGACATCGATTTATCATTATGAATTACTTACCATCCTTATCTCTTCTCTTTTCGTTTACTCAGATATAATTGTATGCAATTCTTTTGACATCCATTAAACGTTATTATACCATTCATTTATCTTTATACAACGCGTTAGTGTTCTGTCACGCGATCGCGGAAAATAATCGATTAGTATCTAAACTATCATTTAGTGGTTCGTGCTTCGTTAAAAATTTCTCGTGAACTAGATACCGGCACTTATCGAAATTAACTTCATCTAGGAACACGTTTATCGTTTTGCAATTTACGTATATTTATATAATTTATTTTTCGTTCGCGAAGTATGTAACGGCGCAATTGAAAATCTTACGAAGTAAAATTATCGCAGAGTCAAAGATCGATAACTTGTCAATGATAAATGACGAGAGAAATACTTTTTTAGTCATGTTATAGAAAATCCAGCGCAAAAATAAACAAAATGCAGTATACTGCATCGCAAGGACTTCAAAATGTGTACGATTATTTCTTCGAGATGTAACATTACGCAGATGCACGAAGTACAGATATCGAACCTAAAATGACTTTTTGAATGAAAAGAATGAGAGACGGAAATAAAAGAAAAGCTATATCTCGTTGGATATCTCAGGATGACTGTACGTATGTACATATATGCATGTATATGTGCACACATAGGGGTACATATGTAGAGTCATATATATTTCCGGCTCGACCACAGAGAGTGGAATCGACAACGGTGGAATCTAGCCAGCAGGCAGGCGGAAAAAAGCGGGCAGATTGATTTTTCGCGGTAGGCCAACTAATTTGGAATCGAGGGAGATGGGTGAATGGCCAGTGCTCGATGGCCGAGCCATCGGACGATTGCCAATTGGAAAAATACTCCAATTCGATTACAATTTTTTTCGATGAACCGCACACAACGGCGCGGAAGAATTTAAAACCGTTCGTTCGTGTACGCGAAAAGCCGCGCTCCAAAAGAGAAATATAAAACTATTACGGAGTCCGCAATTCGTTTCTGAAGTATTTCGAAACCGGAATTAATGGGTAATCTTCTTGGTATTTCCTCGTATTCGACGGACGGTAGGATCGAAGCGTTTGTTTTCTCTGAATGTCGATCGTGTGTCGGTCGTCCGAAAATTCCGTTTGCGCAGTCATTTCTACAACGTACGTTTCTTCTTTGCCCGCTGCTTATCGTTTTCATTTATTATAGTTCGTCAGATCGTTGCTACGAAGCTACAATCAACCGGAAATATAAACTTTCCGAGACAATTCTGCGCGGTCAAGCGATCGTCGAACTGAGAATTGATTTAATTTTTATCATAGGATAACGTAGCCTTATAATCAATTACATTAATATTCAAGAAATTCATTGATCATTTGTAAACTTTTTAAGTGAAAGTATAATTATGGAAAATACTTTGGCTCGAGTACGCTTAGGCTTTTGAGACGACACTTATTAGAATCGTAAATCCTCGCTTGTAATCGTTCGAAGAACAACGATGCAATTGGTCAATTAATAGTACCTCTAACATTCACGCAATGAATTTTGTGCATATTTACCGTAGACGGTTATAATAGTCATTAATAATGCAGATTAACGAGCCCTAAGTTATGTA
This sequence comes from Liostenogaster flavolineata, assembly GCA_025433975.1. Taxonomy (NCBI): domain Eukaryota; kingdom Metazoa; phylum Arthropoda; class Insecta; order Hymenoptera; family Vespidae; genus Liostenogaster; species Liostenogaster flavolineata. The sequence continues at coordinate 1,774,018 of JAITYT010000204.1, read as the reverse complement.
AAACAACTGATCTCACTCATATAGAAATATCATTTAGAAAATTTAATCTAGCATGATGTTATTGAATCTCATATTTCATCGTTGTAGGACTTCGTAATACGCGTTAAATGTTACACGTATATCGCCGTATAACTTCTATTAATTACTTCATATGCTAGCAAATGTCCATGCCTACAATGCAAACTTTACGAATGTTCAATAAACAAACACGTACACGTATGACTGGGTTACATAAATGCGGGACGAATCCTTGTAAGAACGAAACAAAAATGGTATCTTGGGATCATCATTGCTTGACTTTAATTGCAGTTACTGTTAAACCTTTATAAATTTCACTTAGCTTATAAATTACGCGATACAATCTTGTCGCGTCAATTTGTAATTACAATTTAACGATCCGATTGCGGCCCAAGTGCCAATACATTTGGGTCGCAACCAGAAACACTCCTAACCTCTTTTATCCTCTCTGGACATTTAAGAAAAGCAGATGAGTTGATAGTTCCTTACGATACGTCTAATTTAGGATTCAAAACCTTCGAAAGATGTTTTTATTAAAAGATTTTAACTATTATTTTTATGTATAATTTCGCAATCACGATTGTTGTATTTTACGTCGGATAGAAAATTTATTTTTTGTTAATAATGCGAAAAATATTTCTTTACAACGCGATTAATTCATATAAAAACATTAAATATTTCACGAAACGTGCGTGACATTTGCGTGCGTCGACGATCTAAAGATCCTCGACTGACTTTTGATAGTTATTGGCTCGTCCTAGTGTTTAATTCGACTTTATTGAGGCGTTAGAGCGTACGCGAGAACGAACGGAAAGTGGAAAGGGAGACGAAATCGTGATCGTTAGCGCCGGCATGAGGCCGGCACGAATCGCAGGTGAACGTCTGGGGCGCACCTATATCTACGGGGTGTCAAATCAGTCACGCGTGCCTCCGACGTTGGCTGACCCGATCGTAACCATGACTACTGCCACAAATTTCTCTGCGCATCGAGGCGCGTCCCTTTCGCCATCGCAGCTGCGCTGATGTAACCTGCGATATTGCGTTCGACCCTATCAAACGATCATCGTTGTCATTTATCGACGCGTTAAACGAATCATTTTTCTACCGAAAATATTGCACACGTAAAATATGAATGCACATATTTTATGACAACGTCGAACAAATATGACATATCAATACAATAGTAAATTAGAATCTTCGCTTCGATAGACGGTAAGGAAATGTGGGATTGTGATTTTTTTGGTTCAACAATAACAAACGACAAAAGAAGAAAAGATATAAAAGTAGAAAAAAAACTGTTCGACTAAATCGTTACAATTTTATTCTAACTCGATCGCTACAACAAAATTTTTAACCGTATGTTATTTTATTGTCTTTTTTTTACTTTTAACTACTTCACCCTTTCGATCGAACAGATATCTCAAAGAAATGCATGAAAAACCGTATTTATAATTAATATCGTTCATTGTGTTGTCTTTATCCTTCGATGCTAACATAATTCGACATGCCTAATAAGAACGTTTATCGCTAATTTATTTACGATCCGCTCGAAAATAACCATAGTTGGTCGTTTAGAAAATCGTAGCGCCAGGATTTAAAAGCACGCGATATCGTTCGCCGCCGCGAGAAGAACGATGAAGTAACGTCGAGAAAAGCATTATTTTGATATATGTAGTGTATTAGACGCGCAGGACCCCATGCAAGAATTCTCACTGAACGTCGTACTAAACGGCTTTATGGTGTCACGTATGGGCATTAATATTGCGACGTGGAGCTTATGGTTCTCGCTCCACTGACCACATGGGGTAAGTCGCGGTGAACGGTGCATGACGGAACGCAGGTTGGCATTGTCTAAGCCTGTTGCGCGTTACTATTTCTCCCAGGATACTGAAACATATATCTCACCGATTCGTTCGCCACAGCCGTCATCAACGTCCGTAAATACGAAGGCGTTCCTACTTTCAACTGTACTTATCTCCTTGCGAAAGATACAAATTTTTTTTCAACGTGAATTCAAATCTCCCCGAACACGAAGAAAGCACGAATTATTTTTTCCGTGCTCATTACGTTTATATTCCTTTAAATTCCTCTTGATTTCCCTTGGAATCGCGCGAGCACGTTGTTACCAGCCGAAGAGAATTCTAGAATTCCTCTTTTCTAGACCAAAAAAAAAGAAGAGATATCCGTAGAACTCACCGATCGAACGCGTAATGACTCGGCATTTCCGCGGAAGGAAGCTCGACGCGTTAGCCATTTTATGGTTGAAACGTTTCGGACTCTCGATATCGTCGGAAAAAAGGAGGGAGGGGAACGAAGGAAAAAAAAATAGATCGGGAGAGCGGCACGGAGGGGTGAAAGGCGTGAAAGAGAAGGAGAGAAAAGAAAAGGCAGGAGGAAAGGTGGAAAAAGAAAGGCTCGCGGAGATAGGGAAAGGCATTCGGGGGATACAAATGTTATTACACGGGTACCCGTGATCTTCTCGCGACGGCGTGCACACGCGCGGACCTACGAGCGAGCGAATGGCCTTTCTCCCGTTCGCCGCGACGCCTTCCACGATCGTTTTTCTTGTGGGTGCGATCTTTCCAGGCGGAAAATAAGATAATGGCCCCAGCGTGCGCGCGTCCGCGCGCCGCTAGGCGCGAAACCACCGAACGAAGAGAAAATGGGGCGGCGAGAAATAGCAAAGATCGTGAGAGCGCGAGCACCTGCTCGCTTGCGCGACGAAGGGAGCCTCCAAGGAGGAAGAGAAGGAGGAGGGGAAAAAAAATAAAGCGACAAAACGCGCCGACTGCTTTTCCACCTCCTGCTTTAGCGCGAGACAAGTTCGGTGATCAAAGCGGAAGGAGAGAGACGGAGAGAAACGGGCATGTAGGAAGAGGAGAGATCCCTTCTTAAACGCATCAGGAAAAAACGACAGATTAAGCGTTAAGTGGAATGACTTACGTAGATATTCGTGCGTATTTATTTAACGCTATCGATTACGCTTCTTAGCTTTAGAACTGCCAGATTCCAAAATGTCATCTTCGTAAATTCTTTTTTCTGCTCAATTCTAAATTGAAAATTCAATTTGAGTGTGCTTCGATTGTGTGTGCTGCAAGATGATTTTTCGATAAATTAATTTCCCCTTTGTGACAAATCTGCATTATTCGTTTTCTGTTGCTCGTACTTTTCCAAACAACGTCGTCTGCCACTAAAAGGGTTAGGGTTGAAATCAACGACGTACTTTGTTTCCTTCCCTAACAAGAATGAACATGTTCTAACCAAACTTTTTTTCTAAATATATTTGAGATATTATTTTTTAGAACACGTACTCATTCATTTTCAATTATTGCTATTTATTCAGAACTGTCCTAATGTCACCAGCCGAAATTCGGCACGTACTTTCCGAACAAGCCAACACAGTAACGATCATTCGCAAGAGAATCTGGTGTCTTGGATGTTTCCTTTTCGGTAAACGGCGTTCTAGAACATTCGCGTCAGTGGAAATCTCAGCATCTAAGAACAAATAGGCGAATGAAAGGACGAAGAGACGACCGCGTACCGTCGCCTCTCGCGAGATTTGTATCACACGGACGTCTCGTGCGTCTATACTTCCTCCTCATCACCGTTATCGCGAAAACCGATCGATCGTTCGTTTACTCTGTGACAGCCGTCGATTAACTCTCGGCTGCAATACGTGGCAAAAGCCATAGTATTATTATCCAACGGGTATTCGAATATGTATCTTAAAACTTACTTCCCTACTCTCCTAAATATTGCTATTTCGCTAGCGAAACCTCGAATAGCACCTCGAAAATTGTACGCGATAATTGGCTCTCCTACGAAAAGACTTTCCTCTTTAACACTAGAAAGACTGAAACTTAGTATATACCTATATTGCCCAAAGCAGTCGAAATGACTCCATCGTGAAAAAATAACTAATGCGTAAAGAAATTGATTTAAAATTATTTCTTAATATTTTTTTATATTATTTACAGTTATAAAAGAGGTTATTAGTAAATATTAACAATAAGAAAAAATTTACTTCACGCTGTCACACATCATACACACATGAATACAAATTGAAACTAAAAAGCAGTCAAAATGACTTCCTTGGGCAATCTAGTGTTAAACGCACACTCGCACGAATTTACAAAATTAACAATTTTCCTGTGATTCGCTTTCCCTTCGTCGCGCCTAACCGGAGGGCGGAGAACCCCTCCACCCTTCGTCCTTTCACCCACTCGTTCACTGACTCACAGTCATTCTCCGCCCTCGGGTATCGAAGGGGTTAACGAACGAAATCGATCGGTCGATCCTAATCGGTCGATGCCAGTCGCATCCAACGATTGAAACTCGGTAGTCTCTTACACGAACGATACGAAGACGATGGTAGCTACGTAAATAGGCGCGTATTTACGTCGGTAAACGCGAATGGTATAACAGAAGTAGTTGGGGTGGTGGTGGTGGTGGTGGTGATGGTAGTTATAGGGGTCGTTCGATAACGGCGGGTTATATATCGCGCGTGTGCTCAACGAGCACACAAAGTTGCGCCAATCGTGAATTCTCTCCTCGTGCTTAGGCGAATAGTCGCAGGAACGCATCCTTCGATCCTTCGATACCGTGGTCGCAGACGATAGCACGCGGAGAGGGTACGCTCTCGTAGCGCCGTCTAACGAGTATTATAATTACTGTCGCGTAACTCAATATTGCCCCCTCGATATGCTAAACTCCCGCGGAATATAGTGTTAATAGGCGTGGAATGGCGCGGGACAACACCCCGCTTCTATTAATTGCACTTCACCCTAAATGCAAATTGTTCGAAATTGAGCGAGGGCTCCCCGAATATTTGGAAACTCCATTACGGGCCAGTGTTCGTCCTTTCGTTCGCACACAGTCAATGAATGATAGCGGGATAGAGAATGAGAGAAAGAGAGAGAGAGAGAGAGATGCATCTATATGCGCGCACGATAAACGGATGGCGCACGCGCGTTCGCACGAACACATCCACGCGTGAAACACGCGACTTTGTCTCTACGCCCCTAAGAGAGAAAGAGAAAGACAGACAGGCAGACGGAGAGAGAGAGAGAGGAAGGGTGAAACGCTTTGCAGGAAAATCGGAGCAACTTCACGGAAACCGAATTCTCGCATTGAGAAACCACCACAAGAGTCAGACGTTGGTTGTAGATGTTAGCTAATACGGTTGATCCTTCTGATCGTGTAAATTTAGTCGACGAATTCGACGTGATTCGACGAACGTCTTTAGATCAAATGTTATCTCTTTATAAAATTGAATTTTTTGTATCTTGTTAATGTTTTATCAAGGACGTCGTATCAACGACTCGATTATTAAATTAACACGCGAGTCGCGTAAAGGCGAGTCATTCGTTGGCACGTAATTCGTCGGAAAGGAGCAGTGCGCGCTCGTTTTCCGATTACAAATTACGTGTGTAATTGCACACGCGAGATTGAAACGCGCGTTATATAAGGTTCTAACGCACGACGAAGTTGGGGTCATTCGCGTTACGTTGGAATTTCATTTTCGAGGACGCGATCGAATCGAACCAAGGACTCATCTCGACTGACGGCTTCCCTTCTCGTATTTTCGCAAGAACGCACACTTCCTCGTCTCTAAAAATTCTTCGATATACTCTCGCTGCACGCTTCGCGTAATTTCCGTAAAGTTTCATGCTCGAAGTTCTTTCAAAATGATATTCTCGAGATAAAGACTACATTGTGACGACGTGTGTGAAACGATGCGCGAAATTAGAAATTGACGTCGCCATTAAAGTATACGACGTGACCAGCAGTGACGAAGAAATATTTCGAAGAAGTACAATATTATATTTATTCAATCGCGTGGCTATTTCAGATATTTATAACGATAAACTCTCGTTAAATCGTAGTCCATTCTATGCGACAATAATCGATTTTCTCTCGCATTGAAGGTCAAATCATTTTTCGCAAAATTAAATCATACCACAGCTTGAATTTCCAAAGATTTTATATCGTTTGTTAAATAACTTCTTAACGTTTATATATAAACATAAATTTACAAAATACTATTTACTACGTGTTAAAAAATAACTTAACGATCACGGAATAGTATATAGCATACCGCTCTAGGTCGATGAACGTCGTTGTCGATAAAGGAACAATAAACGTCCAATGAGTTACCATCGAAAGGAGAGGAAGAAGAAGAAGAAGAAAGTTCTTGAAAAACCTCTGGAACGTCTCACGAAGATCAACGGATGGCCGGCCTTTAACGGAAGCGAAGACGCCCGATCGTTCTATCGGTCGGTCGGTCTGCGAAAAGAGGGAGAGAAATGGAGAAATGGAAGAAAAAGTCCTTCGAGTCTCGTAGACGCGTAGATTAGCTGTCCGAAGGTACCGAGGTCTGCGGCTGGATGAGGCACTCCGTTTAGCGTTTGACTAAAAAGGGTTGGGAGACCCTTACGCCTGCTCCCTCGAGCATCAATCATGTCGGAGCAACCCTTTTCCCGAGGGCGGTTTTGCTCCTCTATTGAGACGAAGTGTTGTGCTCAAACACAAAAACACTTCATTTGGCAGATTAGCCGTTAAACACCAAGGGCCAGGAACACGCGTTCCGAGCCTCGATTATCAGAGAACAGAGAGGAGAGTGTCGAGAGAGAGAGAGAGAGAGAGAGAAATGGAGATCGGAGGAACGATCATCGCTTTCTCGAGCTACAACGCGATTAATCGAATCGCGAGAAGAACAAAAGATGGTAGGAAGCAATTTTAGCTCATACGATTCGTTGCTCTCGTCATTGTAAGGAACGTATCTCGGATCCTTCCCTATTCTTACGAATGACGACGAAAGCGCAGTGCAAAGATGGCGCCTAACGAGAGACAACAGAGCTAAAACATTGGAGCATCGATTCTTTCGAGTGATTTTACTGCCAAATCGTATTGACAAGATTCCTCGATTAAACGACATCTTTCACTCGAAATTCTCTCGAAAAATTCGTTAAACTCGCTTACCAGACCCGTCCCAGAGTCGTCTTACGACTCGGTAAAATCGATCGGACAAAATCGAGTTACACGCGTTTCCCGACGTCGTTCGAGGATTGCGCTTGATCTCCGTCGTCTGGTACACGTACGTCACGCGTGCCATATCTACTCGAAGTGGACGCGGCTGACGGAGATAACGGAAACGCGTTTTTCCCACGAGGAAACCGTCGTCAATTGGATACCTCGTCGTTCGTCGCGCTCCTTAGGAGAAAAAGCCTCGAGAGGGTAAGGGGACACCGGTTCCGCGCTCTTCCACTCTCGATCTAGGGCACACGCACGGCGAAATCCGTGCATGTGCCTGCGCTCGTTTTAATATTCCATCTAATGTTATGAGACCTTTGTCGGCATATGGTCCTCGGGCCAGCAATTAACAATTAGCTGGCGGTCCTTGTAATCGAATTACGAGGCCCATTGTCGGGCTCAGGTACAAACGTATTCAATTCCACCGCTTTCTCCCCCTCCACCTCTACCTACCCTTACTTCCAGCAGTTCCCTCTGGTAGCCCGCGCACCCCGCGCCCACCATCCACCGACCGACCGCCGACCACCACCCCCTCGTCGCTCGTCCCGCTGCTACCGACGCCGTCATCGCCACCACCCCCTCCGCACCCCTTGTCGCCCTCCTCTACGCCTCATTGGCTCCTCTCTTTTTTTCCGCGGTTCTCTGAGATCGAATTTCTTGCCGCTCCTTGCCTGTTTCCTCTCTCTCTCTCTCTCTCTCTCTCTCCCTCTCTCAAGCGCACTCTCTTTCTGATCGGGTCTTCCTACCCAAGAGCCTTCTACCTCGAAGCCGACGGGCGCATAGATGCAAAATGCAACCGTGCAGGGATCCCTTACAAAGGCAAAGCCCGGGACTAAGGGCTTTCCTTCTTCCTCTTCGTCGCCTTCTCTTTTTTCCCCTCTCTCTCTCTCTCTCTCTCTCTCTCTTTCTCTCTTCCTCGTGGCAGCGCTCTTTCTAGCTCGCACGAGTTCTATCTCTCTTCTTCGTTTAGCCTTCGGAAGGATGAATGTCACTTCGTGAAAATATATCCGTTTCAGAAGTTTGAGATTTCTACGCCGACGTTAGGATATCTCGCAGGTACTCATCGCGAGACGACGTCGGTCGCGGAGCTACTACGACTGCGACGCCGGATACGCCCTACCTCGCGCGCCACGATCGCAATCGCGCTTAGAATTAGTAACGCCAAACTACTCAGCCAGAATTCCACTCTCGAAATTAGACGCGACCGTCGACGTGGGACGGATTCCACGATAGTTAAATTCCTTCGTAGAGAGAAAAAGAGAAAGGGGAGTCCTTATTCTAAGACTTAAGCCCCGTATCTAGACTAAATCAGGATAGGCTTGGCTAATTGTGGGGGTTTTAGAGGAATCACCGATCAAACGAAAAGGGGGCGATGTTTTGCGACGGATGAATAATTTCTTTCGGTTACGTTAATATTTCTGTACTTTCTGTTCAATTTTACCGCCAGGATGAAATTAAGAGGTAAATGCATAAAAGACTGTAAGAAATAAAATTATTGGTGTTTAACGGTTAGATCATGCTGCGTGTGATTGTATGCGATCTTTGATTGCATAACTCAACTGTATAATGTATAAAAACGAGCGTTTGTATTCAATATTTAACTTAGGATTCAGCGCGCTAAAAACCTTTGGGTGAAAAATTCGATCTATCGTCTTTTTGGCACTTTTAAGTCGTGTATCTTGAAATTATCATGGTTATGGTGAAAATTGCATTACGGTGTCACGTTGATTCTTAATGACCAAGAAAACGTACGTTTTAAAAGTTATAGACGGAGTAATTTTCTTAAATTTCTTTCAATAGATGTTCTCGTTTCGGTTCTGCCATAGCTCGGCTTGGCTTTTGTAATGACGGAATAAAAACAAATCCATGTTGACGTATAATGGTTCTCGCGTCTCGGCTCTACTCGTCTCTCGAATGACGAGACGTGCGCAGCGAAACTTCGAAGAGATCCCAAGTTCGTCGGTAGACCAGACAGGCGGACGCGACTAACTTCGTGAGAGTAATTTCGCTGTACCTATGCACGATCGCATGCCGTAAGTAACTGCGTTTGAGATTCCCCAAGTCTCGGGCGACGTCTCCCAATGCAAATAGGAGATATACGGTGTTCTCATAGGTGCTACCGCGATAATGAAATGCGCACGATGAGAGAAATCACTTGGAATTGGTTGCGTCCGTTTGCGAATGTGGCTCTGCCTACCTAACGCACGTTCCAACTTACAAAAGCGAAGTCGATTCTCCGAAGGTTCTACCCCGATTTCTTTTCTGACATTTCGAAAGACCCTGCCGACTGCTCGG